>CABEEJ010007177.1:0-10370 GCA_901482245.1 Timema douglasi | reverse complement strand
TTAGCACCGCGTCTTACTACCTGTTCGGGTTATACGCACTTACGCTAATGTGTAATGGTAGGGTGATTGTGAGATGAAATGGAGGACCTACAGTTTAACGTGGATTCCGAACCATGGTGGAGGCCTGGCATTCCTCACATTCACAAGATGTCTTGTCAGAGATGAAGGAAGGATTTGGTAATCAGATAAATCTTTGACGGGACCAAGGATTGAACCCCGGCCGACAGGTCACCTCCGACAGTTATAGCTGGAGGGAAAGTTGGATTGATAGCTTGTAAAATAACCAAAAATTAGGCCTACATAAACACTTTTACAGTTATAAATCATGGTTTATAGAAGTAGAGTTAGTCATATTTACCTGTTAACAAGGCCATAGCCAGTTTTTTGGGGGAGAAGGGGGAGAGTTCAACCACCACCTCCGAAAGTTAACGAACAAAATAAACATTGCTTTATTCTGTTTAGTGGTCAAGCAACAAAGCCGGGTAGCCTATGCCAAAATATTGACATGCGGCAAATGAATTGGCTAGTAAGTTAAATAGGAATGAGAGGAATCAGATAGTTAAAGATGGGGGAGGGTTCCATCTCTGGACCCCCACTCCTGACTGTAACGGTAAAATCCCTTCAGATAGATTTTAAAGTTGTTTGTTAACCATATTTTCTTACAGCCTCCAGCAGTTGGAGAATGTTTCTCCCAAACAACCCCTGAAATGTTTGATGGCTACCGTCTTGCCTGCTGGAGTAGAAATTGTTTAGATAAAATTAAAATACTAATAAACACATAATTTAAAATTAGCTTTCACGGCCTCATACACCTTCAGCAAGTCACATTATGAACTAATGGCTGACTTGTATTCGGTGGTAAGAGATTATTTTACCACTAAATAATCGTTTTTACCAGTGGCGAGGCGGTATGATATTTATTGGGTAAACTGAGCGATGAACACTCATAAAAGGGCACACATATTGACAATGTTGAAAATGGTATTTTTATATAGCATTGAAAGACCACCACCACCACCCCTACTAATAATAATAATACATATATATTTTATTTATTTTTTGTTTTCTATCAATATTCCTTTTAAATTCACTTTTTGTTCAAAAGACAAAGCCTCAGTAATTTTATTTACAGTAACAAAAAGTCAACTAAATCAAAAGAATGATTGTTGATGTCTAAGGCGTCTCCCATTTTTTTTCTACAGTACCATTTAGTCTAATGTGCTAGTCTCGTGTTATAAAATATTGTTGAGGACGGGGAGATCAAGGTTAAATCCCGGTCGGGTGCATTGATGGTTGTTTTTCATTAATGGTTTCTCACTTTCTTTCTTGACACAAATTTGGGTGCACTTCCTCTAAATTACACTTAACTCATCCCTAGCCCATTAGCGTAAATAGTACACAGGAGTATAACCCGAATGGCTATTAAGACCCAGTGCTAAAAAAAACTGATATATTATATTGTTTGACAATGAGGCGGCCTAATGGCTAAATAATTATTATAATGTAAATTGAAAAAAAGAAAGAATGATAAACTAAGTGAAAGTTGAGTGAAGGAAGCCCACCTAAGGAAAGAGGAAAAAATGTGGGAAGAATCCAATATACAAATGTGACATCTTCCTTTCTTCTTTCCTAAAAGTTTATTCTGTTTAAAAATGGAGTAGGCTAGTGTTTTTTTCTGTACTTACCTCTATTTTATGATAAAGGCAATAATGCTGAACTATTACTCTATTTGTGTTTAAATGTGTGTGTGACTACTTCTGTTAAAGATGACAGAAAGAAGATGTCACATTTTTGCGCATTGGATTCTTCCTACATTTTACCTCTTTCCCTTGGTGGGCTTTCTTCACTCAACCTGCACTGGCTATGAGAGGTGCTGTGCACACATTACCCTCGTTGCTCCGTTAGGAGGAACAGCCCGAGCTTATCAAACTGAACCATTTGTTTCCATGTCAGTACGCTTTAAAAAAAAAATAACAATTTTAATTTTACATTTGTTTTATGTACAGATCAAAGAAAAGAAAACATCCCTTTACTTAAGGTACTTTTTCTATCCTATTTGAAAACCTTTTGTGATGGTTGAGCTTACCCTGTCTACCCTGATGCCTCGCTACTGGTTTTTACATTGAACTTAAAAATGTTTATAGGCCTATATTCAACCCATAGGGACTAATTTATAAACAACTCATTGAAGAATATTTTATCCTTAAATGAGCTGCAGGATTAGAAGCAAGTTATAAAAATGTGTTTTTGATATTAGTGTTTGATCTTAAAAATTTCTACTCCAGCATCACACCAATGTTAAACCAAGATAATGGACAGCATAGAATCATTTTACTAAACCTTTGCTAGAAAATATAAATATAAGATGATAAACATCTTGATTTCAAATCATTTTTCTTACAAATAGCTATAGACTATTCTAAATTTTTTAAACTACCCGTGAATTCAATATTTTATTTGTTTAAAAAATTACAATATTTGTCCATATTGTAGGTTATTAAAATACTAAACAATTTTTTTCATTGGCATATATGCCCCTTTTAATCATTAGAGCCATACGTTTTAAGATGAAATTATCTACACAAAGAAAGTCTAGAAATAATTTAATTGTATTGGTAAATTAATTGTATTATAAGTGTTTTGGTGTTTAAGTTGTCCCTGTTGTAGCTTTAAGCTTTGATTTATTGTCTTGTGTTTAACATTAGCCTATTAGGTAGTATAACCCGTATGGGTAGTATGATACAGTGCTAATTAATAAATAATATAGCCTCTTTTATGCTGATTTTTTTTACCTAACCTCATTATTTTGGTGGTTTTTGTTTGTTAAAAGTTGTCAACACATTGTGAGATGTGTAGACCTATGCCATCAAAAAATAAATTTAATAGATGTGTTAGGTAGTCTAGTCAAGTAATCCTTAACCGTCTCACATTTGGCTATTTTTTACTGAATTGGTACCATGTTTTGAAATTTTATTCAATTTATTATGCACACTATAGAATGTAGAATCGAATAAGACCAATATTTAGAAATTTTCAACAATTTTATAAGATACACCCAGTATATTTAAATAAAACTTTACAATACATCGCTCAAATCAATTTGAAAATGTTAATATTGACTAGGACGTTTGACTTTCCTTTGATTCTGCGCAATGGATGGAAGACATCCTCCCACGATTCTTTGCGCTACACTCATGATCTTTCGCAGTGCGCACTAAAATGGCAATGACATCATTGTATGATATGTATAATCCACGTTTATTACAATGAATATTTTATCTATAATTATAAATTTAATTTATTTACTCATGAAAGGTTAGGTTGAGCTGGGTTTATAAGGTGACCTAATAATAAAAGGTAAGGTTAAGCTTGGTTTGATAAGTGGCATACCTAATAATGAATATAAGCTTGTATTTTTCAATGACATCATTAATATTAGCTTTTACTTCTTCTATAATTTGGTAGTTTTGGATAGGCCTACTTTTAATCACTTGTAACTATTTAAATCATTAGAAGTTAAATTTACTTTGAAGTAAAATAAATTGTGGCCATCATAGACGGTTTTTCTGCCCTAATAAAGACGGTAAAAACTATGTTTGGGGCTTAGTGTAATGCGATAAATAGTTCTAGAACGGCCGAAAGATATCCGTCGCTTAGGTGAGTGGAACTTTTTCTTATTTAATGAAAAGGTTTTTTTTGCCTCTTTTTTTGGTTCAAATTGATTCTACGAGGAGTTTAGAGTACGAAGTGTTTCATGGTAGAAGAGTACCATGTTTCAAAGCTGACAGGATCATCAGCACTGACACCATGGTCCTGCAGCCGATTGAGCAAAACAGTCATTTGCTCTTCAATCAATCTTAATGCGTCATTATCGTTTGTTGGAGTACCAAAATATACGGTAACTTCTACACCAGGATTCCCGCCTGCCTTGCCCCTATACCACCGGCTTGTGGTAAGACGCCTCCGCTACCTGAAGGTGGCAAAGCTCCCGCCAGCTGAATGGGGGCTGCGGATGTTGGGGCCGGGATCGAGACTTTCACATGGCTTGGAAGCGGGTGGATGGAGACCACCTTCAGCATCACCAGCATGTGGGATAACGCCTCCACTTCCTGGAGGTGTACAAGCGCCCACCGGCTTAATGGGTGTTGAAGATGCTGTGCTCGTGACCAAGTTTTTCCCTCTGTTTGGATCGTCATCCCCAGCACCCATTTGAACTATAGTACAAGAGTTTAAATTCAAACACGTCAAACTAACGTCAAAATAAGCACTCTAAACTATATTCTTCCAAACAGAGTAAATTTTTTAAAAAAAATCATTCTTTGCACTTTTAAAATCAAACAAGCTATCATTTACGCTATTAAAATAATCTATGAAAACAAAATTACCATTTTATTTATATTTGGTCCTCGGAATAGACAGTATGAATATCAAATATTAAAAGACACTTGTTTATTTCAAACAATATTCGGGACATTTGAATTACTTTAATGTTATATTTGGAAAGATTTTTAACCTATTCTTATTCTATTCTAATATAGAGGTTTATTAATCAAACTGCTCATTATATGCTCTTTCAACTTATAATATTAATAATATTTTATACATCAATATTTGTAAATTTCTTAACGTAAAATAATCTCACCTATGGTTGCACCAATCAAATCCATAGCCGAAAAAATGTCCTTTAATGCGCGTGTGGTCCTAAGGGTGGAGGTGAAGGTGATAATACCAGAACTTCCACAGACACCTAATGTGCAGGAGACATCCTACAATGGTCCCATACGTCTGAAACAAACATAACTTTGTATTAGAATCTTTTAGCATAAGTGATGGCCATGAATAATCATATAGAAATTATCTACTAATCTGTATAGTCATTTTAAAAATAGTAGCTATGGTCCTGCTAGTACTCGAACCAGGAACACTTATATCAGGAGGTAGGCATTCTACCAACAGTGCCAAGTTGTCGTACAATAATATTTCAACAAATAAATCCTCTTAGATTAATATAATATCTACCATCTAGCATTTATAAAACTATAAACTAATAACCTTCAATTTTGTTAATGAAAAAACCCCACAAATTTAGCACACTATTCACATTTCGAAACAACTTAGCATGGTGCTATTTTGTTTTTATTTGGCTTTTAAAAGCTAATTATTCTTCCCTACAAATCTGGTCTTTTATTGGCTAGCATTTAGCAACCATTTGCGTTCAATTCCTTCAGGTAGACACCGAGGGCTATCAGATCCGTGGATGTCTGCAGATCTCTCCACAGCTCATTCTCTAAAAATACAACGCAACAGCTCAGTTTGATATTCAGTATAGCGTGAATTTAAAAAGATTAAACAGATTATTAACGTAATATAATAGTAAGATAAAATAATCTCCAAAGTGTTATGTGAATCTGAGACATTTAGCAGCGTTAGCACGACCAGGGAAATGATTTATGCATGTGCAATTGATGACAACACACGCCTCACTTAGAAGCATTAGCCTGTGCTTGGTGATTGTATTTAAAAGCTGGGCAGTAATCGTGTGTCCTGGGCCAAAGATCGAACTTTACATATATTCACCATGTACAGGAGGGTGACCGTTGCAGATCTATTCGCTTTGTTTGGAAATAGATAACATTTTTTAGCGGTGATAACGGGTGTTTAGATACTTTTGAATAGTACAAGAGTGTTTTTGAAACCCAAAGATTGTTTTTAAAAGGTTTGTTTTCTGATCCATTTAGGCTGAACAATACAGTGTTTTCATAAGTCCAGGGGACATAGAAACTGATGGCATTGTGGTATTTTTAAAACACTACCTTCAATAACCACATTATTACGTTAATTATAATAAACACTTGTCCAAAACCTCTTTTAAATAAAATTTTGTTTTTAGTAATTACCATAAATAATTTTATAGTTTGTAATAAATGTATTCAATAACCTCCTATTAAATAAAAATACATTATTTAATTTATCATAACCACTCTTGTTTATACGATTTTAAAATAATATTCAGCCATTAGTAAACTACCAACAAATTTGATTACCATTTAACTATAGCTACGAACCAAGTGTTTTCAATAAACTGCCCTTGATTATGATAAACACTTGTTTCGGCATAACTCTATCCACATGTCATCCAAAGAAGTGGCTGCTTAGACACCTTTAAACTATCTATAGTTTTAATTCTCATATACCTATTATAAATTAATAAACTTAAACTCTGTCATGGTTTATTGTAATTTTGAAATAAATTAAATATATACAATTTGATTTAAAAAACAAATAAATAATCAGTGTGCCTGTTAGAAAAGTACATATATTCACCCAGATCCTTCAGCGAAGCGTAATTACTCATCATGGGTTGCGTGTTTAGTACTCGAAGACAAGTTATACAATGAAGGATTTCAAAACACGTGCTGATACTTCTAGATGTTACCAGATAGGTTTGCGACAGAGGGATGACGTCACCAGGGAAAACTCATTGCCACATATAAGGGGAGGGTTGTGACGTCATTCAAGGTCGTGATCTATTCCTGTCTCGACTTGTCTTGTCGAGCTGCCAAATTGATGCCGGGTATGAGTCATCAGGGAAAACCCATTACCACATAGAAGGGGAGAGGTGGAGTGTTACGACATCACACGCAATGATGACGTCACACAGGTCAAAGTTACTTGTCTTGTCGAAACACCAATCTGTCAACAATTATGAGTTATCAGGGAAAACCCATTGCGACGTCATTCAAGTTCATGATCTATTCCTGTCTCAACTTGTCTTGTCGAGCCGCCAAACTGAGGCCAGGTATGAGTCATCAGGGAAAACCTATTAGCAAATAGAAGGGGAGTGTTGCGACATCACACTCAATTATGACGTCACAAAGATCTAAGTAACTTTTCTTGTCGAGCTGCCAAACTGTTACCAGGTATGAGTCACCAGGCCTGCGACAGAGCGATGACGTCATCGAGAAAAATAATTGCCACATAAAAAGGAAGGGGGTTGCCAGGGTCAATGACTTCATGTACTAGTTCACGATTTCAACGTCACGATCTATTCCTATCTCAACACTTCGAGCCGTTAAACTGACACCAGGTATGAGTCATCAAGGAAAAATCCATTGCCACATAGAAGACCAACGAAAAAACCCCAGAAATACACCTTCGTGACATTAAAGGAGGACAACAGGTCGTTAAACCCATGTCGTCATGGAAATAACCAGAGGGGAAATGGAGGGGAATTTTATCATGGATGTGGAAAAGGGGTCAAACTTGTAGGGGGAAGCACTGTACTCAACCAGTGCTATAAATAACATCCAATCACAGTACTCTACTGAGTCAGACAATCACAGTGCTGTACCCATTCGCCATACTAGCTACTAGCATGTAACGCGAACGGTAGTAAGACGCGGCGCTAAGTATTAGTATTATTATTTTATACTAATGTGCAATGAAAGTTATCAACTCGGTTTTAAATCAATTTATAGTAAAATCATTTCTGAAAATGAAGCTTATCTCCCTAAGCGCGCTTTTAGGATTACACCACAAAATGCTCATAAGTTTTTGTCCAATAACACTCATCCAACACCTTCTCGTGTCTGTATTTAAATTAAATATCTCTTAATTTTAGTAACGGGGAATAGAAATAAATAAAATATTTACACTGAAAACTATTTCAGTATAAGATTATTTTACTATAATAGAACAATATTTTCATACAATTAATAATTGCAGATTTTCTTAAAAAATGAATATTTATATCACAATAAAATATAGTTTAGTAAATTGAGCAAAATTGTTGACAATACAATGTATATGAAAAAATAATCTTAACTATAACGAAATATTATTTTAATCACAACTATAGTTATTAAGTGTTTGGTATGAAAATTATCTACTATAGTAAAGAAAAAGTTCTGTTTATGTAGTTTGGATCGGTTTGAAATTAAAATTAAGATCACTATAATTAAAAAATCAATACAATAATAATACAGAAATAAGATTTAACGGAAATTAGATTGAAATGTGTGTCAAACAAATTTGGACAGTGATACATTTCATAATATTTTGGTCACTTTGATTTCATAATATACTAGATCGAGCTTTGACGTATTTCGTTGTAGCATTCTTGCTTTATTGGTGAACATCCAGCTGTCATAATTTTGAAAGTTCCTTCGTGTACAATCATTAGCTAACCATGGCAATCACAAATCAGTTATGGTAATTAATAAATAAAAAATCTTAGAAAGAAAATATTACCTAGTCTAAAAAATTGAGTGCACAAACGAGCGCAATCACAGGGCAGCCATCGCACTCCATTGATAACGCCAACTTTACCTAAGTAAGGTCATTGAAACAAGTTTGAAAAAAGAGCATCACATTTCACCAACGAGCATAAATTAAATAATAGGCTATGTTACAGAAACATATTAGGTATGAATTATCATTATTATTCAAAGAGAATCATGACAACCAGACCTGAATTTGTTTATTTTAAACGTTATGTCGCTCTTAGATATGCGATAATAGCTTTGTATTTGCAAATATAATGTGTCCACTTTAAGATAGTATTTAGTTTGTGTGTTCATTTACTTTTAGTACTTTACACTTTTTTCCTCTGCCTTTACAAAGTTAGTATTCCAAATATCTAAACTAAAGCCCAATTGTTATAACAAGAGCCTTTTAGAAAGTAGAATTATTTTTTTGTTGTCAACATCGATAACATTTTCTATTTTGTTATTTTTTTTAGCAACGTGCCTTAATATCCGTTAGAATTATACGCTTATGTACTACTAATTACGCCAGTGTGATAGAGATGAGGGAGATTTAATCGGTATCAAGTGTACTCACATTTGGAACATATCGAGTTTTTATAGTTTAGGAAATTTTAGGGGCCCTTCCCAGTTCCCAGCAGTAAATTTCCTAATTCTAATCTTTCCAACTTTTGTGATTATGTGGGATCGTCCTTTTATCAACTTGGCGAATTTAAATTTTCTTTCATGCATAAAGGTATATTTTCTTTGGAAAGATGGTAATTTACTCTCATTTACAAACCCCTCTGTCCCCGTAACCCTCCTTAGCCTCCACATGTCCAATTTGAAATTTTAAGACTTATTTGGTTATCTTATATATTTTTTTTACGTGGCTACCAAATTTCAATCTAACCAAATCGTAAAGAATGTTATTTTTGGTTGCATACATTTTAAGCGCTACCGTTTCCTGGGCTTCAATTTTGAAATTCCATTTGTTCAAGAGTGTAGGAAACGCGAGAATAAGCCAATGTTTTTTTTATCAAACAATTTTATTGACCAAAATAAATAAATATCGCTCCAGTAGAAACATATTGTTTAATTATATTCACTTGGTGATATCCACAGTTATTGAATATCTGTCTTGAGCATAGCGTCATTAGATGAGAAACTTTTTAAATGAATTTTACGTTAACAATTTATCTCTGTCTAATGACTCAAACATGCTTTATTATTAAATTACATGGTAGCATTTCGAGTTTTTTCATCTACATAAATTGTATTTATAAAACTTTGGAAACATTTTGAGGGGAACATCCTCCTTATTTTACAATCCTTCATTCTGAACTTTAAGAATTCAGACCTTGATACGGTTTGTGTTGATCCTTTGCCTGACTTATGTTAATAGTCTAACACTTTGAGAAGTAGTTTAGTATTTTAGTTTTAAAAATTTGAGACCCCCTATATCACCAGCCTTCTTAGAAATAACTCATATTTTAAATGTATTTATGGCTATTTGAAGATATCCCTCTACATTCCTGACAAACTTCATAAGTCAATGGTCACGACGATGGTGCCGACCGACAGGTTGGATGGACGGAAATAATACGTCGAGAAAGTTTGAAATTTTAAATTAGTAGGGAGTAGGTGGCTCAAGAGTCAGTATGTATAGTTTAGGGATAGTTTTCATACCTGTTGAGAGTGTTTGTCACTCTTGAGAGTGTCATATGTGTTATTAGGTTAGCCTTATATTAATTATGATATGTTGTACATGCCATGAGTGATCTCTCACATCACATATTTTTCTACTAGGTCCATAAGACCAGCGGTTTAGTAAGAGGTGTATCTCACTCCTTGGCCTGCACGACCATGTTTTAGTCAGTGGGAAAGGGAATGTTTAGGTTGTTCCAGGCCTGATTATTGTACCTAGTTAGGTATTGGTTAACATTTCAAGTGTGATCTGGATGCCTTACGCAGGGTTGTTCACCCGGTTGTGGTGATAAACTTGTGGGTCGTTTCTGCCCATCTGGCATGGCTCACACACTAGGGGAGAGTCGTATAGTACCGGACAGCGGCTAGTATCGGACAGATCATGTTTCAATAAACTACCGTTAGCTAGAGAACTCTTTC
>CABEEJ010007176.1:5870-33019 GCA_901482245.1 Timema douglasi | reverse complement strand
TTAGGTGTTATGAAGTTAAGAAATTTAGTTTAGGAGTTGTGACTTTAGGTCTTATAATTTTAGGTCCACTGCCGCATGTCCAAATTTTCGACATTAAATGGCTGTCATTAAAGGAGAAATGGCTTTACTAGCGCTAAAGCTTCATACAGTTGATAATGGCCCCCTACTCATGAAATGAATATTTTACGTGTAACGAGAATATGTATACAATAATATAACATTGGTTGGCAAGCCTAGTTCTCGTAAATCGCATTATCAGGCGGTTTTATTTCAAGGTTTATTATATAAGGTTTGTAGAAATATTTTTTTATTATAATCCGCTATTATTTCTAACATATTCATATTTAATTTAGTAAATATTTGTTTTATCACGTCCTTAATAAATGATAGTCATTCTTATACTGTTAATGAGTTCCGAGGATCTAGGCAGTGACTTAATCTGTTTGGACAAATCATTTTAAAAATTTTTTATACTCATGACATATGATACCCTGTAATAGTCATTTATAATTAAAATATATGAGTGAAACTATTGTTCTCTGGGTGCCTTTATTATTTGTTGTCTTAAATCAACATGCTGAAAGCCGGTTGGACTCGATCACAGTTTTAAAATTATTAACACATGCCGATGTGCAGCTGTGAAAGGGTGTATTTAAGAAATGGAAAATATCAAATACATGAGTGGAGCTGATTGATTTGTTTGGAAACTGGTGCTTTCACTACCAAGCCAAAAGAAAATAATTGATCGTTACAATTACATATTTGTACAGGAATTATGAATAGAAGGCTTTTTTTTGTATTAGGCATAGGTTAACTTTTATGAGAAATAAAATTTCTTATATACCTTCACGCCATGTTCCTCAACCATTCATGGATCACTGTTGAAAGAAAAATAATAAACAAGCATATAGATTTATATATATATAGATTTATATATATATATATGCTTATTATTATAATATAACACAATCTAGTCTGACCTATATTTGGTTGATACTTATAAAATTGAGTTACAGGTCCTAATTAGGATGAGTTAACTTGTACCGTAATAGTAAATGAAAGCGTATATTACCATTGCCATGTTCAAAGGCTATCGAAGGGCACAAACTTGATTTGTTGGTGATTGGTAAAGCTAAAAATCCCAGAATTTTCAAGGATGTTTGTTTGATACAAAAACCAAGGGAAAAGTTGGGCTACAAGCGAAGGGTTTAGTCAATGGTTCCATGAAGAATTTGTCTCAAAAGGGAAGAAGTTTGTGAAAAGATCCAACTTGCCCGAAAAGGTTTTACTCGTATTTAACAATGCTCCAGGCCAGCCAAACGAAGAAGAACTTAGATCAAGTGATGGGAATATCCAAACCATGTTCTTACCACCGAACTGCACATCTCTATTGCAGTCTATGGATAAAAATACCATCCAAAAAGTAAAGTCTTTGTATAAAAATAAGTTGCTCCTTCACATCATCTCTCAGGGTGGTGAATTGAACTTGAAGGATGTTGTATTTTCCCTCGCTCACTCATGGGACTCTGTATCACCTAACTTAACCTAATCATCGTGGAAAAAACTATGGCCTACGATGAATACTTCACAAGAAACAGAAGATGGGCTGCAGAAGAAGATCTACCTATTGCTGATTGGTTGCAAAGTTTTTCAGAAAAAGGACAAGAGATTATTAGCGAGGCAGACTTAAATTCTTGGTTTGAAGGGAACACTGAAGAAAGCAAATGATGACAGATGAAGAAATTGGTGAAGAGGTATTACAAGAAGAGGAAAGTTTTACATAAATATTAGATCCACCAAATACTACTCCGAAAATAAAATCAGATACGGTGTTCAACTGTTTCAATACCTGTATAACTTGGGCTGAACAAAACAGTGTATCTGCTACAAGTTGCTAAAAAAAACCATCAATTAGGGACTATTTTAATATAAATTTGTTAAGTAAGATAGTTGTCTTGAAGAAATATGTAGTATGTGAATACATATTACCTACATATGTAATGCTTTATTTTGTTTACCTTGAATTTCCCTTTATAATCCAGTAATTAGAATATTCCAAGAATCCGGAACCTCTTAATCTTTAATAGCCCCAGATTAGTGAGACTACTGTGTGTATGTACTCTACGTACGTGTGTGTGTGTGTGTGTGAGTATTCCGAGCTAGCAGCTTAAGCTCGAGATAGAGTTCGAAAGTTTTGTAGGCTAATAATTTTCAGTTTTCACTTGATCTGCTTAGTAATAAATTTTTAAAAAGCAATAATAAGCATAGTCTATTTAATTAATTTAGTATCTGCATTCCCACTTATAAATCATTTCATTGCTTAACAAATTGTTAAAAAATTAATTTCAATTTTCACATTAATAACGTAATAGACCCTTAAAACCACTATAGAACGGTAAATTTATTCAATATTGTTATCCATTTTGAATTATATTTGTATACTTGATTGAAGTTGTTTACTTGTGTTGCCATGACAAAGCAATGAAAAAGAAATAGCTAAGAAGATTAATAAATTATTGAATTATTATTCTTATTATGTTTACTAGGCCCCTTTCTTGAATAATAATTTAAGTTAAATTAAATATCAAGAATATATTATTATACTAAATGTTTTCAATAGTAAGATATTTAAAACTCATATTAATTAATACGTTTAGCTACAAAACTAGCTCTAGTTTAGTCACTATTTAGTTACAGAACTATGTTGGTTAACTTGATTAAAATCAATGTTGATCTTATTTTTTGCATACATATTTTACCAAATCTATTTATATTAAAAAAATTTACTATTTAATATTGTTTGCTAGAAATATTATTTTATTCATTTTAATTTTAAAGTCTCAGCATCAACTTTTATAAGCATTAAAAGTTGAATCGAAGTAAATTTCTCAATATTATTATTATTATTATTATTATTAATAATAATATTAGCACCGCGTCTTACTACCTGTTCAGTTTGTACGCACTTACGCTAATGTGAAAAAGGTAGGGTGATTGTGAGATGAAATGAAGGACTTACAGTTTAACGTGGAATCCGAACCATGGTGGAGACCTGGCATTCCCCACATTCACAAGTTGTGATTAATACACGTCTTGTCAGAGATGAAGGAAGGGTTTGGTAATCAGATAAATCTGTGCCGGGACCGAGGATTGAACTCCGGCCGCCAGCACAGAAGTCTGACACCTTACCCGTAGACCGCCAGTTCACTAATTTCTCAATAAAATAATGTCTAACGAGAGCCTGTACAACGCACATGTAGAACTGCACATAAAGGAATGAAAATAGAACAGAAGACGTTATAATGTACGATCACACTAAGGAATAAACAAAATTCGAAACCCTTCAAATTTCTTGGTTTATGATTCTTACATTTTCTTATAGGGTAAATTAAATTACTGAAGCATATTTTGGGGAAATATTAGCTTACTAAAACATTATTTTTATTAACTTTTTATCAAGACAGTGTAGATAATAATGTAGAGTGATAGTGAAGGAAGCCTACCTGAAAGAATAGTTAGGTTAGGCCTAGATATAAACGAACAACTTCTCTATTTCCTTTCTACACTTTTACACGCCCCGCTTCTAATTTCCACAGTTGCACATTTTTTTGAATTTTTAGAAATATTTATTTTTCATATGAAGAGATATTAATGAAAAAGTAATATTCCTGAAAACTAAAAAAAATGTGCAACTGGGGAAGTTTGAATAAGTGGGAAGTGTAAATGTTTAATAATAAATAGAGAAGTGCGTTTGTTCTTATCTAGGTCTAACCTAATTATCGTTTCAGGTTGGCTTCCTTCACTATCACTTACTTTACATCATTGTGCGTGTTTCTACACTGTCTTTGTTTGTTATAAATTTTCAAGTCATCATGCAATTATCAATTTTATAATTATTGTTGGTGTAATTTTAATATCCTTAAAGACATGAGTATGAAACCATATCAATTATTTTTTTATTAGATTCTTTTTTGAGTGTTTTTATTTTTAAATTGTGTTTTATAAGTGTTATTTATAATTTAAAACCCGATATTTCCATTGTTTAACTTTTTTTTCAAAGGTAGTTACTCTTTATAAATATGAATGTCATTCATATTTCAAGAGCATGTGTTTTAATATACTCGAACTCGATAGCTTTCAGAAATACTCGACTCGAATGAAAAACCCAAACTCTCATATCCTTAATATTTATACACACATAAAGTAAATTCTACTATATTATGTATCATATTTTTTGGAAGTTGTAGAGTTATAAACGTTTGAATTGACAAACTTTGGAAATTTAAATGGAAAGAAAAGCACCAGGCAGAAATTATTGCAAATGATCCATTTTATATCAAGCTAAAGAATTTTTTCAGTTCTTTTTTAGTGTGACTTTTGAGGTAATTTCACATACTAAGGTTTTGAGAGGAAAACTGCTTTCTCATATAATAGTTTTAGAAAATTTGTGTACTTTTTTTTCTGGTCTCAACCAGCCCATTTTAGTTGGGGATTATTTAAAAAAAATCATTTTGGTGTGAAAAAATATCAGTAGCAAACATTTTACATATTGACCATTTGGAGCTTTGATCTCTTTTAGTCTCTTTTATTGCCATTGTAATCTCTTTTCTCTCTTTTTTGTGAGGTGGTTTGCCACTCCTAGCCCTGAAGCAACAAATTGACTAATTTACTTAACAGGACCACTTGGTAATCTTTGCAAAAAAAACTTCCGAACTTAATAGCTCGCAAATAAATATGTTTCATCTCAAAAAGAAAAGTTTTGGGGGGAGGTGGTGGGCTACTTATATTCACAGAATAATGAGCATAAACACACACACACACACACACACACACACACACACACACACTGAGGTTCTTGGAACATTACGAGCGAGACTGTGACAAATTTACTGACCACATTGTCATAGGATGAAACTTGGGTTTCCCATTTTCACCTCTAATAATAAGCACAATTTATTGTAATGGCACTATCATCGATCCCTGACAAAAAGAAGGAAATTCAAACAGACACTTTCCATCTGCATAGTCATTGCCACAATTTTTAATGACCAAAGAGGTGTCTTGCTTGTTGAGTTTCTACATGAAGGACAACAATCAATGCAAATAAGCATATTGCGCAACACTATGGTGGACCATTCAAAACTGTCGGCAGGGCCTATTCATTGCCAAGCAGTATGGTGCTTCTGCATGATAATGCACCCTGATTGTTCCAGCAAGACACAGAAACTGCTTCAAGATTTTGTTTTGTTATTTTGGATTAGCCAACAACGCATATTCCAGACTTGGCGCCAAGTGATTTTCACTTGTTCATTCAACTGAAGGCATTATTTTAAATTGATGAAGTGAAGGTTGCAATCAAGGAATGGTTAAATGTAATGATGGTAGGCAGATATATATGGTGAAGGATACAAAAACTGTAAGGAGTTACAAGTTAAAGCTATTACAAATGGGGCAACACTCACCCACCGCCCTTGATGAACTCCAACACAAGAGCACGTGCTCTTTACCTCCGCTCTCCAACTGACACAACAGACTAAATGGAGCTTTCGACCGACGGGCTACTCGGGAATCAAACCACGCCTGGCAGGAAACGAATGAGGTTCCACGCGGCCAGACAAAGTTATGACTTCCACCGCTAAGACCATCTAGAATAATTTACTTGTTGCTAGGACCTCCTACTCTTGTCTTGTATGTTCTTTCTACCTACGCCCTCCTTCCCTTGCCCCTTGCCTCTGTGGATACAATTATGAAATTATGAGTATATATTGGGACGTTGGTTTTCAATGGTCAATCACTACTCCCGACATTTTTTATCACACTAAAAAAGACTGACGCCCACACCACCATCTTCGGAGTTAAGTACCTCAACCAGACGATAGTTAGGTTAGAACAATACATCCCTCCCCGGAACACGATTGTGCAATGCCACAATTGTCAGCGCCATGGGCATACAAAGAACAATTGTTCGAACATGCCCAGATGTGTGAAGTGTCTTGGAGCACACCTCACCCCCAACTGCCCCAAAAAAGACAACACAACACCGGCAAGATGCATCAATTGCAAGGGCCCACACACGGCCAACTACAGCAAGTGCCCGGTATACGTGCAACTGTTGGAGACCAGGACTAACAAACTCAACACACAACAGACTCGACCCACAAGGACGGCGCCCCCACCTACGACCGGTAATTACCCTCCTATCCCTCGCACCCGTCAAAGCGTCCCTCCGACCAACCAACCAACCCCCGGCCCATCAGCTAAGAAAACAGCAGAGGCCGCAACAATTTACCGCTCTTATACCGATGTCACGGTGGGACGCAACAGACGCCCTCAACAAGAAAACACTACTTCCCCACTCTCAGACATAAAAGATTTCATAAACCTGCTCAAGGACCTAAACATTTTCAAGATACTCGCACACTTCAAACCATAACTCACTAGACTCAGAGAGGCGACCGACAAGACTAAAAAGTTGATGATATTGCTGGGGAGAGTGACTTAATACTTCTCGACTGACTATGACTAACGCAAACGAGATGGTGACTAGAGACATACTTCGGGTTTTCATATGGAACGCGAACGGGATACTCACGCAAGCTAAGGAACTAGAAGATATATTTAAAACGTACTCAATAGATATTGCCCTAATAAACGAGACTCATTTAAAGCCAGAAAAAAATATTTCCCTTTTTGGCTACAATATATATAGAAACGATAGGCCCCAAGGCACGGCCATCTTAATAAAAAATCACCTACCCCACTACCCTCATCAATTTCAAAATCTCCAAAATATTGAAGCTACCGGAATAAATGTAAATACTAGTGGTGGGAGTATCCGGTTCGTGGCCATATACAAATCCCCGACTAAGACGCTACTACCACAAGACTTAGACGAGATCACAGACTTCAACAAACTGTTTTTGGTGGCGATCTTAATTCAAAACACAACATTTGGAACAGCTGACTAACCACCGGGAACGGACGAATGTTAGCAGATCACGCAGACGCACACTACTACGTAGTTGTTACCCCAGACGAGCCCACATTCTATCCCTCGAACTATCTACAAAGACCAGATATCATTGACATGGCATTGACCAACATTGGTGTAACCACGGAGAACATGACGGTACTAAAAGAACTAGATTCTGACTACAATCCTATATTGTGTTAAGTTAAAATTGACACTAACTTAATGATAAGGGGACTCAAACAAACATTTTTTAAAATTTATTTATTCATTATTTATTCTGCCCCAGTATCTATTACATAAAAAAGGGGGCGTTCTTACACATCATCTTTACCTTGTCCCTTAATTTACTAATCCTCCTTTTCTTTTTTTCAAAACAATATATATATAGATATTAGCACCTAACCTAATGTCCTAAAATTTATCATACTTGTCCTCCTTCTAGGTGGTCCGCCCCGGGTATTTTACGCCCCCGGTACCCCCCACCGCCACCCAGCCCCACGGCCGCCTGGGACCATGTTTTCAGAGCCGTGGCCCTGGGCGGCGACGATGAGCATCCCCCTATCAGCCACCTGGGGGAGACGCCCTATCTGAGTTCTCGATCCGCCTACCTTCCACCTGATACCACTGCCTTGGACTTAATCTAACTTAAATCTATGATTAATACCTAATGCACTACTCTTAAAACTAATAACGTCTCCACTCGGGGCTGTAGTACTCTCCCAACTCCCCCAGTCCTTCCTCTCCGACCGATGGGGATGAGCCCTGAATCCGGCCGTTCATCCACGCCAGCCTCGAGCAGGGGGGAGTCCTTCCACCAACTCACACCCGTCATCCCACTTGCCCAACCGGAACTGCAACCCTCACCGGTTCATCAGCAATTTACACTGCTGGCATCCGGCGAGGAGCCACCCTCGGTTGGTGCTCCGGATAGCCAGGAGCCATCCTCGGTCCATCGTACCAGCCCTCCATTCGTCCTTCACACATTCACTCATCCCTCTCACTCAATTCCTGTACCAGTCCAATTATCCCCAATTATCTAAGATCTCGTCCTCATCCATATCGTCCTCACTACTAGTAGTTTCCCCTGTAATTTCCCTAATTGTCTCGTTCAGGTCATCTCCCTGTCTTCCCACTCTCCTTCTCGCCTCCAGCTCACCCACATACGTCTCCTTCTCTCTTTTGGATACTTCGTCCGCTATCTTGTCGAGGAAGCGCCATCTTTCCACGTCTCTTACGATATTAAACACGGCTCCAGCCTGTATCGGCACCTGCCATTCTACCCTCAGGTCCGCCGTCGAAACGCACTGCAGTACTACGTGTTCCGGCGTCGCCACCTCTCCGCAATAGCACTTATCTATTTCTGCCAGTCCCAATCTATGCAGTGTGGCTCTGTATGGGCCATGCCCAGTAAGGAAGTGCACCATTCCCACGGACGGTTCGAAGTGTCTCATCAACAGTCTTTCTCTTACACTGGGAAAGATCCGATAGACCCTCCTGCCAGTGTCACTTGCATTCCACTCTTCCTGCCACTCATCCAGGAGCGCCTCCCGGATCTCTCCCCTTGTTGTTACTCCTTCCCTCGTCAGCTCCTCAACCTTGTCTCTTACTCCCTTCTTAAGCCAATACAGAGCCGCCCTTCGTCTCACGTTCAGGTCCAGAGGCCAAACCCCTAGGGCCACACTTAACGAGTTAGTTGGCACAGTCCTGTACGCCCCACATAGCCTGAGGAGCCACCCCCCTTTGCAAACTCCTAACCTTTCTCCTCTGTACAGCTTGCCTCAGCCTATGGGCCCATACACCGGCTCCATATACCACGACGGAGACTAGCAGCGCCTGATGATAAATTCTTACACATCTCATCGGTAACCTATACCTTCTTGTTCCTATACTTATGATCTTATTAATTACTCTGAGACCTCTGCTGCATGCATTCTCCACTACAATAAACTAGGAGTTATTCCAAACCTTCAGTTTGGATTTAGACGCCACCATTCCACCACCCATCCCACATTAAACTTAGTAGAAGACGTAACTGACGCATTTAAAGAAAATAAATATACAATAGAGATCTTCTTAGATGTAGAGAAAGCTTTTGACAAGGTTTGGCATCTTGGACTTATTCAGAATCTAATAAAATTCAACTACCCCAAATGGTTAATCTTCTTGATAGCCAGCTTTCTTAGACGGCGTACGTTCCAGGTGGTTATGAACGGCCAAAGATCGCAGACACACACTATTAAAGCAGGGGTACCGCAGGGCTCATAATTAGCACCACACTTATATAATATTTATGTAGCAGACATTCCCAATCACGATAAAGTTCATGTTAGACTCTTCGCTGACGACATCATGCTCTATGAAGCTAATAGAAACCTAAATTATGCATCAATTGTAATGCAAAGATACCTCCTCCATGACTGGCTCTCCAACTGGAGAATTAAAGTAAATCCCACCAAATCAGCAGCCGTAATCTTAGCTAAAGGTAAGAAACCTCTCCTCGCCCCACTCACCCTATTTGACACAGAGATCCCACTCCAAGACGAAGTCAAGTACCTTGGGATCACAATAGATAGGAAACTCACCTGGAGGAGTCATATGGATAAGACCAACAAAAAAGCAATGGGTAGATTCATACAACTGTACTCCCTGTTCAGAGGAGGGAAGCTCTCAATTCCCACTAAAGTACTACTATACAAATTCAACCCATCATTCTTTATAATTGTGTAGTATGGAGTTATGCCTCCAAACCACACACTCGCAAACTGCATATAGTACAAAACAAAATACTAAGAATACTCACAGGGGCAGACAGATACACTAGTAATGCCGACATACACAGGATGACAAACTGCCGCCAACTACAAGAAATATACCAGGACAGAAATAAGAAATTATACGATCAGACAAACACATGAGAACGAACTTGTTAGAGGACTTGGACTGTACGACCCGACTGAACCACTACACCGTAAACGACCCAGACTGGCGTAGAAGAGCATCTAATCTATATAAATGTTAATCTAAAATAAATATATAAATAATTTATTTTTACAAAAAACCTAGATATAGTAAATATTGTAGCATAGAATTAATCTGATAATTGACAATTAACTACGTCAGTTCGATACCTCCACCCCAACTTAGACCTGACCTTCACAAAATCGCACATTTCATAAAAATACTACACTAGTCACGGCCGGACGCCACTGGGACAACCGTCTAGACTGTCTACTAGCCAGAGGATAATCCTGGCACCGGAGGCGACCCCAGATGGGGAATGGAAATGTATCCACCTCACTCCTAATCCCAAGAAAAAAAATCCTACCCCAACAAGCAACTCTTATTACCGTTGCCACCACCGGACTTCACAGGGACAACCGACAAGGTTCTCTACGAGCCAGAGGATAATCCTGGCGCCGCTGTCGGCCCCTGGTGGGGAATGGAAATGTAACCATCCGCGCCAAACCTAATCCCTACAGTCAAGTCAAACCCTTCGATCCTCTTCCAGGAAATCGACTCATGAAATATCAACATCTCATCATCACACCTTATACACACCTTCCCCCATCCCAGTCAAGAAAATCCTCCCCAAATCCCGAGACCCAGCGCAATCATTCATTATCACCAATTTCACCTCACAGTGATAATTAATCATACAAATGTTTTGTAGATGGTTAAGTTCATTCAAGAGGTCAGGAGTCACGAGAGTGACTCCATACTCGAACATAATATCAGCCCTTTCACAGGTGACCTAGCTTGGCGTTTCTGTCAAGGTGGATATCTTGCGTCAGGCTACACAATCACAACCCTGTAGATTTCTGCAGGCTCATTTCATCGGTTTCATTTCATCTGGTAAATAAGTTCATTCACGAGGTTAAGAGTCATGAGAATGACTCGGTACTCAAACAACAAATCAGCTCTTTCTAAGATGGCCTAAATTGGCGCTTCTGTCAATTTCGATATTCAGTCCTAAGATAGATTCTTGTATTATTACCGTTCAACTTTATGTTGATTTCTTTTGGGTTTGAAGGCACGTATTTATTTTTCTTGTCATTATTACCTAAGTTTAAATGTTTGTTTGGGTTTATGAAGAAGTATCGTTTTTGCGCTTGTTACTCAAGCTAAAGGAACTATCAACTATTTGCCTCTCTGTAAAGGGCTATGTAAATACCAAATTAATCATGATAAATGATCATGATCATTGCGTTTTGCTTAAAGGCGCGTGTTTGGGTGATTTCCCATATTAATAATTCTAATGATAATTAATGTAGAAATATTAGATAGGAGTAATAACTGAGTTATTGTTTCTCTCTCTAAATGCCCGGGATATTCAACTTTGAACCATAGACTTCCATGATTACTATTAATATTAATGTTGTACTGACAACCAACTAATTACTGTATGTTTCCTTTTCTATTTTCACATATTGCAAAGTCTATTAATTCCATTATCTAAATAGAGTTTTTTCTAAATCTGAAAGGATAAGCGTTTCACGCCATTTTGTTATATTTTGTTATAATTATGTATTTACCATTTTGATTGTTCTAAATAAAATAAGCTAACCTTGTTATTGTCAGATAATCTTCTTAACTGATTTCCCCGTCACTTCCTAATATTTTTACGAGAGGCTTACAAAACCTGTAACACAATATGACAAGTAAACCTTAGTGAGGACTAGGTAGAAAACCAACAAGATATGTCATAGTAAACAAATTTACATTAAAATGTTTTATTTGAATTTAAAAAAAATCAAATTAGGTTATACTTTCTGGATGATCCGTGTATATATTGTAGTAACTTATCCATCACATAATGTCTTTTGTTTGAGTTAAGAATGTCAAAAACTTATGTCAAATTTGGTCAACACAACAACAACAACATCTCACATTAATGTTCAGTTGACAAAAATATTGCATAATTAAATTACATGCTGTGATAATAATGTATTCATCATTTTCAATTGAAATATTTTAAAAATGTTTGTGATATAATATATTGTAAAATAAATTTAATACCTAAAATAGCAACATGCTATATTCTATACCAACACTAAACTTTTTATGTATATTCAAATTTCAATACAGTTTCGGGAAGATTTTATAATATTCGGTTCGACCTTGTTTCGAATTGGAAAATTGGACATCTACGTGTGTACCCCTATCAATCTGGTTCCTCAATAACCTCGATTCTTGCCAATATCTAAAGAATTAAATATAAATCTTAGTATCATAATTTTCGATATCTTGATTTTTGTCTATCTTTTTACCATCAGCACTTTTTAGTGTTTTTTTGTAAGTTGCTTTTTGCAATTAAATATTATACAATGTATAAATAACTAACATAATTTTAATGGGGCTGGATGCAAAAAAGAGTTTGAGATAATAAATGTTGAGGAATCAAGAATTTAAAAAAATTGTGTTAAAATTTAAGAATCTAAATCGTAACAACTCTAGTTTCATTGGTATAAAATGGTTTATGTGTAGTTAAATATCGATATTGTCTGTTCCAGATTGAAGACCTGAGCCAACAGGCCCAGGTTAGAGAAATTGAAGGCTCCTCAAGACTCTCCAGCTGCAGTCAAACTGTGAGCAATTTGACAATGATTTGTGTGACTAGAACTCCACTGGTCTTGTGTGTGTGCTTTAATTTCTTCATAAGGAATAGTCTTTATGTAGGGAGTTCAAAGTTCACTTTAAATTAGTTGATAACTGCTTTGGTGGCTGCATGGTTTTAGCCGTCACGCTTGCAATGACTGGGAGATTGGAATTTGAATCTTGGTTGGGTGTTCTTAGGTTATTCCTTTGTACAAATGCGTGTAGACTTCATAAAAATCCACTTTACTCATCTCAAATTCACTATTATAATTAGTACATATGCGTATAACCTAAACAGTTAATAAAGATTTGGTGCTTTGTAAAAATATTTGTCTCAAATTCTAGTAAAATAACTTATTTTTAATACTTTCCAAGGAAATATAAACAAGTATGATTATTATTTTTACCACTGCGTCTTAATTCCTGTTTGTGCTTTATGAGTATGTATAAAAAACGTTAATGGTTCCAAATGAGTTACATCTTTAATAGCAAACTATGCCAGTTGATTAGTCTCATTAGTTGTTTTTGTGTATTACAGGTGGTGGCACCCATTCAAGAGGAGTCTGAGGAAGAAAATGTGATTATGTAATGTTACAATGCAGTAAGCCAACATAACAACTTAAAAGTATAATTAGTTTAGGCCAGTATAGAAAATAAATTTACTTAACTTTTCATTATGTTCACACCTCACAATTTAAAATCATGTATATCTTTGAAGGTGATCAGAAGATCAAAGTGTTAGAAAAAGACAAGTTTGTGTTATATTAAGACCTAACCTGACTGTCCTTTCAGCTTGGCTTCCTTTTTTTTATACCTTCTTCCACGTCTAACAAATTGTACCTCAAAAAATGAAAAGAGGTTTTCCTTAAAGTAGGGTCATGTGAATTTCTAATATTTTTGGTTAGTCACGTAGTGCTTTGAAAAAATACATTTTGGTTGTTTAAATAACCTTTTGCAATGAAATCAGTTTTAAAAAAATTTACTGCGCATTTATTTGTAATATTTCATTTTAATTGTATAAATCAAACTATTAGCGAAACAACGATTCTGTCCAAACATCGCTTCGTGACGCGAAGACCACGGTTGCCATGGCTACCAATAATCAACAGTATTTTGTTTTCAGCACTATTTATTTAAGTTGGCAAGATATTTTACCAGAGTTCATAGCTTTGTGTTTACGTTTCGCTTTGTTGATCATTCAAATTTCAAGCAGCCAAGTTTGCGATATTTGTTAGATTTTAGATATTTCAAAGTTAATTTTTTGTAGTATAGGCAAGTTCGTTGTATCGTTTAATATTTATTTTGAATTTGGCGTTTATTTTTTTTAAGTTTATCTAAGCAATTTCAAAAATTGTATTATTATTATTATTATTAGCACCGCGTCTTACTACCCGTTCGGGTTAAAAATTGTATTAAATTGTATTGTAGTTTTTATATTCTCAAGTTAATTTTGCTAGGCTAGGTTTGTTTGTTGCATAGTTAGATATTTAATTTTACGTGTTATTTTTAGAATTAAGAGTTTGTGTTGTTTGATCATTATTATTTCATTATTTTGTGTTAATTAGGCTAGTATTGTGTTTTTGTTGTTAGGAAATACTTTTGAACTATAGTGTATCAGTGAAAAAAAAATGTCCTCAAATAAAGAAGAAAGGTAAGTACAATTATTTTTCATTGTGCAATCTAATTATTAAGATATTTGTTAATGTCATTTAACAAAGAAAATATGTTTTGTATCTTTTAAAATTCAATTCAACCCACCTCTGTGATTGCAAGTTCTAACGCTAATCTCATGTTAAGTTAGACTGCCGAGGACAGGATATCGTGGCTCGATACTGTCAGGTGCACTGACGGTTTGTGCTAAGTGGTTTCCCACTCTTTCTCTCCATACAAATGCGGGTGCACTTTTTCTAAATTGCACTTCTAACTCATTAGCGCAATTAGTAGGCCTACATGGGCGTACAAGCTTAACTGATAATAAGATGTGGCGCAAAAAAAATAAATGCATTCCACACTGCCTTAGTCGGCCATCTATATTACTGTGTGCCTAGAGCTATTTTCATTTCTGAAATATTACATAACTTAGGATAACCTCTTTTTAAATTCTATTTTATATTACAGAAGGTACTAAACTTAAGCCACAGAATGTAGGGGTAAATAATAAAACACTTAAAAAGGTAGCTTTATTTATTATAATAAATATTAATACAATAAAATACATTTTAAATTAAATGACAGCCTTAATTTTTATTTATTCCGAGGCACTGCACTAAGGACATTGTATTGCATCAATTACTATAATGTGAAAAAATACTTGTAATCAAAACACAATTGTGTTTAGTATATTGTTGAGTGCAGACTGTTTAGGCCTAAAGTATGGCATATGGCCATTTGTGGAAAATATCATAGTTCATATTGTTAGTTTAGTAAATGTGATACAAAGCTAAAATATTTTATTTCAGCAAGTAAACTCACCGCTGTACCTCTGCGCAACACGCTGAGTTGGTTGACTATATGTCAAACCACTCAGAATTGGCCTCATGGAGGTTCAGTTGCCCCATGGGCAATGCTGCCATTGAGCAGCAATGGGAGGTGTTGGCGAGTCTGCTCGAGGAATGTGGGCCCAAAAAAACCCACCACTCGGTGGAAAACTGTGAGTAACTTAACAAAACATTCGTCTGTTTTCTGAGCAACATTTTCTAAATAAAAGTTAGAGCGAAGTTAAAAAATATATATTACCCTTAGTTATGATTTAAATCTTATTTAAAAAAAATCTTATTTTTTATATCAAATTAATAATGGCTTAAAAATCCTGGATTAGGCGTATCTAAGAAAGTCTTTAACATCTCATTTGCTGTGCAACTTTAAAAATCAGGTTAATATTACTAAACACAACATTTAATATTATTATAAATTATATATCACTTAATGGAATGTTATATATTTCTTGATGGAAGTAAACTATGTCCTTAGTTTGTGCTTTTGTATAGTACTACCATTAAGTAAATTTAATATCTTTATTACTCCTTCACCTCTGACAAGACATCTTGGGAATGTGGGGAATGCCAGACCTCCACCGTGGTTCGGATTCCACGTTAAACTGTAGGTCCTCCATTTCATCTCACAATCACCCTACCATTACACATTAGCGTAAGTGCGTATAGCCCGAACGGGTAGTAAGGCGTGGTGCTAATAATAATATTACTCCTAATCACAATATTTTCCTTAAAATTATTGGGAAAATATTAATTGTGAGGTTTTTATTAGGTATGGAGGGATCTTAAATGCAGGGCAAGAGCTTGCCTTGCTGAGTTGAATAGAGCCAGCAAGGCGACAGGCAACTCTAAGGCTGTCCCTCCATTGACAGAGCTGGAACGCAAAGTGGCACTGTGTGTTCCATTGGTGATCCCAGCACAAGAGAGCTAGGGCTGAACACAGTACGTATTGGATCACAAATTAATGTTTGTCTTGTCTTCTAACATTAAATCAAAAGCATTTGTACAGGATTAGAAAACATGTTTTGAAACAAGAAAAAAATATGTAATTAGTATAAAAATATTGGTCCATACAAGGACATAAGAACATAATTGTAAGACATCTTGACAATTTATGAGCAGGGGTGAAGTGGAGCCAGAGAGTCATAAAGTAACATTTGTTCTTCATTCGGCTAAAAATTGAGACAAGAACTGTGCATATAAATTAGGCCTAAGGTTTAAATGGTCACTTTTGTCATATTTCCTTTGGTGACCTGGTGGTCTAGGGGTAAGGTGTCAGACTTCTGTGCTGGGGATCCGGGGTTCAATCCTCGTTCCCAGCATAGATTTATTTGATTACCAAACCCTTCCTTCACCTCCGACAAGACCTCTTGTGAATGTGAGGAATACCAGGCCTCCACGGTTCGGATTCCACGTTAAACTGTAGGTCCTCCATTTCATCTCACAATCACCCTACCATTACACATTAGCGTAAGTGCGTATAACCCGAACGGGTAGTATGACGCGGTGCTAATAATAATAATAATACATATTTCCTTAACTGTATCAAATGAAGGCGCTATTATTTGTGTAGATACATTCATTCTAAGCATGATATTTAAAAGTGCCTCTATAATATTAATTACTTATAATATTAATTAATTAATTAATTAATATTAATTACATAAGGATTGTTTGGAGGCGTTAGAAGAACAAACACTTCCTGACCTCTCTCTCCCCCTAACAGCAGAGGTATGTAGCCCAGTTTTAACAGTACCTGTATTATTTCAAAGGATACAAATATAAAACTGTGCTATTATCATTTAATGGTAGAAAAAAATGAATCTACTTAATACTGATATTTAATTAATATTTTTTATCATATAGGGATATAATTTAAAAAAAAATCCATAATCGAAGTGAAAGTTGAAAGTTACTCAAAATTGTCACATCTTGTAATTATGCTCTACTAACTGTCTAGACAAATTTATACTTTAACTAAACTCCTGAAAATGTTTGGTAAAACTGTGCCCCCCCCCCCTTCCCTTCCCCCTACCTCGATAAAAAAAGAGATTTATAAGCCACAGATATTTAATAATTATTTTCAGGAAATTGCTACTTCAATTAGTAGTTTAAGTTCGAGCCTGGCCTCCAACAAAGAGATGCAAGCCTCCAACATTTCGCAGCTTGTCACTGCACAGCAGGACGCCAACAGACTGCAAGCGGAGGCCAACAGACTGCAAGCGGAGGCCAACAGACTGCAAGCTGACGCCAACAGACTGCAAGCGGACGCCAACAGACTGCAAGCTGACGCCAACAGACTGCAAGCGGAGGCCAACAGACTGCAAGCGGACGCCAACAAACCGCAAGCGGACGCCAACAGGCCGCAAGCGGACGCCAACAGACCGCAAGCTGACGCCAACAGGCTGCAAGCGGAGGCCAACATACTCACTCAAGAGTCGATAGGTGTTCAGAGCGAGCAGACAAGACAAATAATGGCGCTATTTGCTCAGTTTATAAATGATCGGTGAGAACACTTTTGAAATATTTAATACATATCAACTTGTCATTGATGGGGATGTTTCAGTTTAAATCTTTGTCAAATATCCATTTTGTTTGCATACTAGTGCACATACTTTTCCTCCTAAACACCTTCCTCATTCCTATTTCATCTAATAAATGTAATTATACCTTTGTCAACTAAGCTATAAAAGATATCTAGAATTTTTATGAAGTAATGAACTGCTTTATTTCATATGTTGTTTCAGAGGGGATTAAGAAACCACAGAAGAGGAAGGATCCAAAAATAAGAATTTTTTGGTGAAAAAATTTTAATGTTCCTTTCTATTTTTTAATAAAGTAAATTTTCACTGCTGCATAGGCTATAATTATTTCCCAATGATCAAACTTTATTTTTTTCTCTCTAACAATACGTTTATCAACCTATTGCAATTAATTGCTCTGCATTAGACATTAAATTTATTAATATACAATTAACATTTTAGATATTACTTGTATGAAAAATTAATCAAAGAAGTGAACATAAACAAGTGGTAAGTAATTCACTGAAGCAGGTTAGTATTAAACTTGCTTATTAGATTTTTAGCGGTAGAAATACCGCCGTACAATGTCAGCCCTCACTTCTCTCCCAACATTGGCGACATTATTTTCAATTGCTGCAGGAACACGAGGCTCTGGAACTATTGCTTCTTCATCGAAAGGATTTCTGAAAAATAAACCTACATCCAAGCTGTTATGATACAAACAATAGTCTAAAAGTTCACTTGTTTTTGTGCTATATTGCTTTAAGAATTATTTCTATTTACTTATTGTGGGTAAAGAAAATACAGTTCAAAATCTACAGTAATAACTGCATTTGGCATTTGTCACTTTGATATGTGGTGTGGTAAAATTATTATCCATAGTAGAATTTTTATCAGTGACCTAGCCAGTATTTCATTCTGTGCTGCCTGCGCATGTGTATAGTGCAAGGTCCTATCTCGCAACAGGCAGCGGAATCTTCCCTTGAGCACGCCAAAAAACCTTTCAATGATATTATGCGCACTGCAATGAGTGTGGGTATAGCGTGCTTCAGGGGTCCCCTCAACAGCATGTGTGATGGGGGTGAGCATCCATGGTTCTGAATCGCCTGTGCAAACAACAAGCTTGGAATTTTATAACAATTACCTATTTTTTTAAATATATTTATAAATATAGTATAGATGTATTTATTGAAAATAATTTCAACTACAATTATTTTATATAACACAAACTGGTAGGCCTACTGCATCTTATGTGCCTTTCCAAAGGGCTCTGATAGTAAATAACATTTTGAACTTTCTGTTTTGTCAACTTGCAAGTAATAATAACATATTTTTTTATAATTCCATGAGCCAACCTCAACTAAAATTTTAAATGATCATAGATTTCGATAGAAAATTTTGAGGAAACTGCCCAGAATGTTAATATATCATATTGAATTATATTTGTTGACACAATATAAACGTTAAAAAATGTTAGATATCATTATTTACAGCCTACCAAAAATAAAATTGACATACATAAAACACTAAAAAAATATTTGGAAAGTTTGTCAAGGTATTATGATTTTAAAGAAATAAATTGCTTTACAACATACAACATTATTTACAAAGATAATCAAGGCAGTTCTTATGTGGGCCTACATTATAAGCTCCAAATTAATACATACCAAGCAAGTAGAAATCTCCAATTCTCTCCTGGTGTAGACGTTTCATTTCCACCTTGACTTCACTATCACGCCAGATAAACTGGTCATGAACTCTCCCAGGAAACCGTGCATTGGCACTCAGAGCGCGCAAGTCCCGATCACATATCTGGAATGAAATACTTTCATTTTATACCCCCCACCCCCCCAAAAAACAACAACAAATAGTTCACCATTCAATACTATAGTATAATGTATTATCTAAAATGAAATTAAAGTTTGCTGTAAAATAATTTAGGCTTAATTAAAGTGGAAAGTCTTCTTTTCTGCTTATTAATATTTAGCCACAGTAAAATATAAGAGTAATAGTTTTTCTAACAGCATTTATAGTACAGGAAGCCTACTTACCACCTGAACATTAATAGAATGGAACTCGTGGTGGTTGTAATATGCCTCTTCATGTTCATGGGGAGTTGTGATGGCAATGTGCATGCAATCAATTGCCCCGATCACACCGGGAAAGCCTAATACTGGAAGAAATCTGTAAGAAAACATTTTATATAAACATTAATATGACACATAGAATAGAAGTGTTTCCCAACCTTTTTTGATCCCCCCAAAATTTCATCAAATGTATGCCTCGATTATCTTATGAATGTACATTTTTACAGCTTTTCTTTTTTGCTGTTATCACTGAACACATTTATCTATATTATTATTGTTCTTTCATAGGTATTGATAATATCTATCAAAATAAATTACAGCTGCGAAATACATCACTTAACATGGATGTGAAAGTAGCTCTAGTAACATTTAATAGTTGCCAGATAATTTAATGGCTATTCAAATGATAATTGAGCTATAGTTTTTGCATATTATTTTCATAAATAGTGTTTAATAATTAATATCATTAATTGCATTAATTTTTATAGCTTAAAGAAATTTATTTAAATATATTTTAAATATGAATAATGTAAAACATTGCTTGACAGTCAGTTTTGCTCACTCTGCAATTTGAGGGCAAATAGTAAATCAGTTTGCACCATCATTCCACCAACAAGGATAAGGATAATTGTATGAAACTAAAATCATAGCCTAATTATTTGAAAGCTTGAATATTTCAGCAAGATTTAAACAATTCGCTAGGCCTATAATCACAGAGTTACATAAATATTTGCAAACATGTGTTTTTAATCATGCTCCTACCACCATTATGTCTGTTTATTTTATTAATACTGTTCAAAATTTTAGTTTATTTATGCAGGGAAGGCTATGTTTATTTGTAAATATGGTGATATCCTGTGACTTATGATTAAATCATTTATCAAGATGATAACAGATATTTTTGATAATTTTCATTTAAGTTTCAATCAATTCTTCGTATCCTTATGAAAAGTGTGTAAAATTATTATTTTTTTGCTTTTTTTTTTTTTTAATGTCATAGCTAAATTATTTGGCGCACCATCCCCAAGGTATATTATATAACCTATATTTAAAGAAACGTGAAAAGCAAGTCTACAATTTGTTGTCAATTTTATGTTCTAATATAAACTTACCGTTGCTGTACCCTTTCTCTTTGGGCAGCAGTGGTAGGAAACACAATCCAACGATCAGCAAGAAGGTCCGAAACAGCGTTGCATACATTGTGTATGCATCTTCCTGTTGAGGTTTGCGATAATGCCACAAATGAGTCTTGCCCCACTCCTCGCTGATAACCACCCTCAGCAAAAAAACGCAGTGCAGCAGTTACCTGAACAATAAATACACATTAGTGTTGGCTTTAGACTAGTAAACAGGATAATTCAGTCTTTTTAATGGTCTAGTTCAGAATATACAATCATTTACCTGTATGTGCACTGGTATTCCAGACGTCATGGTTCTTTGGAGCCTGCCTCTTAAAAGACCACAAAGATCAAGAGCCAAAATCCTACTCACACGAAAAAGAGTTTGAAATGCTATCTCCGGAATTTCGAATGGGTTACTCATGTCTCTGATATTTCTTCTTAGAATTCACATTCTCTGCCTGTTAACTCTTCACCACAAAACAATTAGATGAAGATGCATAATGGCTTCCGTTTCAAAGAAATTGATACTTTTTCAAAACTTGATATGAATTTAATTCACTTTTAAATTACAAGAGAAAATTTGGAATATATATACCAAAATAACTGAGCCAAAATATAATTAAAAACAGTAATTCAAACTTCACTCAATGTCTAACCCTAACCAAAAAACAAATTTCTATACACTAAAAAAAGATAGGCCTATAGAAAGCTTTTAACTATCATTTATAATACAAATACGGTTAAAAAAAACTTGAAAACAAATAAACTATACTTCTAAATAAATATTATAAACGGAAACAAAGCTGTTAATGAACTATAATACAAAAACTAATAGTTTGAACCACACGAATACTATAACCTTAAATTTTAAGCAAAATATATTATAAACTAAAATAAAACGTTTAATGAACAAAAATAATAAATAAACAAATAGCTTGAACCACTTTAAATCTAATAAAAGCTTAAACACACCAAACAACGACTTGTATAACTAAAGTAAAAAGATATATTAAAATCTCAGGAACTAATAGGCGATAATCGCGAATAGAATCGGGAAGTTAATAGAGGGGTTATACAATCTCGTAAATAAGCAACAGAGTTTGCGACGATGCAGTCATGTCGCCAACTAGCCGACCGGACAGACTCGCATATGTCGAAAAGCTCTCGGGATCGTCCCAACACGTCGTCAACTAGTTCCCGTCTGGTCAGAATAGCCCTGCTGCTTCGGAAGTCACATGGTCTTAGGGCATCAATCACTCTTGCACTAGACTGGACTGTCAATGACTGGACGATCGTGGGTCGGTTGTACTGAGGGTGGTTTTTCCAAAATTGTTCCACATACTGTCCATGCAAATTTAGGCACCCTTCGTCTAAGTTAAACCTTCCTCATCCCTAACCCATTGTAATTAGTACATAGGCCTATAACCCGAACTGGTAGTAAGATGCGGCACTTTAAAAAATTTAACATATATTGAATATTTTAGCTTTCACAATTGTAATTGTCAAAATCAGATTATTTTTTTCTCATAGCTAATATTTTTATTTTGGGGGGTGGGGGATCGGATCAAATCCACTTCTTTAATAATCTGAATCTCCGATTTATCTATCCTCTAATCCAAATTTGTATCTCAGAATAATTATGAAGATAAGAGCAAATATAAATTAATGGAATAATAGAAAATAAAAATAGTAGCTAAATGTTAACATTCTTTCTAGTAATCTATTAATTATAACATTCATACATTCAGTTGATTGTCAAACTACTGTCCTAGAGCCTGGTTGTTAAGTCCATCTTATAATTAAATAAGGTTCTGAACCACCAATAAGGAGTGTAATATCGCAAATATTCTAAGGAATTCAAGGCCTCATCCCTATTTTTTTCGAAACCAAGTCGAAGCTTTGTACATCCTTAAAGAGATATATCTATATCACATTAAATTAATGTTTCCACAATGTGTTAGTTAGTACATTTCTAAGCCATTAGGCAATTTATTATCATTATGATTTATTTCCACCGCTTGGTCAGGTCTTTTTAATAAAATGCCTCCATCTTCCACTACCATTCCTCCTGCTTTAATTGTTTGTATCCTTCTTTTACTTATACAATCTCTCTTATGTGCTCCTATCTCTTTACTGACCTCTCTTGCAGTCATTGTCCTCTATATTTAATTAAGGCCTAGGCAATTATTTCTTTCTATTAGGATGTTTCTGTGATGATGATAGCACAGGTGATGTTTCGCTATATTTCATTCATAATATATATATTCATTGCTGAATTACCATGGCAGACTGAACAGTAACATTTATTCTATCATTGCTAATTTGTTAATATTAAAGTGTGTGTGTGGAGCATTTTCTATTTTGAATAGAATTGTTTTCAATGTAATATTGTATCGAGATTGAGAAAGTCTCCCACTATTCCTACTTTTAAAAATTATATTATAGCACCAGAGTTTTTGCCCAGTCCTCAAAAGGTGTATCCATCCTTTTAAAAAATAATTGAAGGCCTAATGGGCTAAGAGTTATTGTCTTCTAACACTTAATGGTAAAAATACATAACGGAATATAGGGTCATGAAGTCGGAATAAAGTTTCACTTAGAATCTCTCAACACTTAACTAAATTATCAATTTTTTTAGGAAGTTGCCTTGTGCATTTCACACTTTCCCTGATGAGTTTCGATAGGATGAAACCTAAGTCGAGGGATTGGGTGATATTGATCGACTTTCTTCAAGAGGCAGCCATTACCTCTTTGTCCAGTTGCAGCAATGTAAATTGTCAACTGTGTTCTCCTTTTCATAGTAAGAACCATATTTTGTTCGTCCCTTTTATATGTTTTCAAGCCCCCTTTCCTGTTCCTTCTTTCGAATATCTAGCTAAATAGGGGTACAATTCCTCTTAATTTAACCTCGCCCATCGCTAACACGTTAGTGTCGTTAGTAAATAAGCATATAATCTCAACGGGTAGTAAGGCATGCTTAGAGAGAAAAAACCCATTAGATCTGTTTACACATCTATGGTTTCAATGAATTAAGAACATAAAATTCCCCTAACATATTTTTTGTGGAAATGTCATTGGTTTTTCATATCCCTATTAGACATTTCTCGAGTATACAGGAGAAACATGTAGCTGGAGGTTATTTTGTGTAGAGACTGGTTTTAAATTAAAGAGTCAGAAACTGATTGAATTTGCAAATATTTTGAAAAAAAATGTATGGTTATCAGGTGGGTAAGCAGTGGTCTAGAATAATGATTGTATATTTGATTCATGTAATTGTAAATACTAATTTCTATATTGTATATTTCTATAAGGAAAACCTTTTTGCTTTACGAGGTAATTGTATTATATTTAGAAGATACAGGAAAGACGGGTAGTAGAGATGTTTAAAGTCTACTTTTTCAATTCAAATCAAACTTGAATAAAATATAGTATATATTCTCGAAGCCGAATCAAAGTACAAATATTTTCTTTTAGTTGTTTTATTCTTAAAAAAATATTATATTGTGGTTATTTATATAACTTTATGCACTAAAATCACTTTGAATATGTTTTATTGCAGTTATTTCTAATTTTCCAGGTTAGACTGACAAATTAACCTATTATCACAACATGCAATGCAATTTCTTCAGATTTTTTCCATATAAATATTAATTTTTAATTTAAAAAAACAAGTCAGAATGGCTCTATATTAGAACATATATGAAGTATTTTAGCTGTCATTATTCTTATTGGTGAAGTTCGTAACCTGGTGGTCTTGGGGTTCAATCCTCGGTTCCGGCACAGATTTATCTGATTGCCAAACCTTTCCTTCACCTCTGACAAGACGTGTATTAACCACAACTTGTGAATGTGTGGAATGTCTGCCTCCACCGTCATTCGGATTCCACGTTAAACTGTAGGTCCTCCATTCCATCTCACAATCACCCTACCATTACACATTAGCGTAAGTGCGTATAACCCGAACAGGTAGTAAGACACAGTGCTAGTAACCATCTTTTTGGTGAAGCTTCGAAGCCAGAATTTGGTTTGAAGCGAAATTGAAGCTGATGTTTGTTTAGAAGCGAAGTTGAAGCTTCACACAACCCTAGAGGATATAATCCAGGGTTCCTACAGTAGTTGTAAAAAAAATTCTCCCTGACTTTTCCCCAACCATTTTCCCAAGTTCCCTGAACAATTTCTCATAAAATTTTTACTATAACTTTACGATACTATACATGTGAAAATATTAATTTAAATACATTTATTTTGGCTTCCTTCCCTACAGCCGACCTTGGCTCACCTCTCATGGGAGAATAAGAAAGCAGACATTCTTGCCAATCAGTTCAGGGAAAATGATGGAAAAATAATTAAATATGTCTAACCCTATCAAAAAGTTGTAACAAACTTGATTCATTTAGGTATAAAGTGCAGAAATACGCACTAAATAACAGGTCACTAAGAACATAGTAAAAAGTTTGGTATCATTAGTCTTATTTTACCTAAACTGTACATATCCTGAACTGAATATCTCACAACAAAAGGAACTGTGTCTGCTTTCATATTAGTCATGTCTCAAGACAATTTTATTTTTATTAAAATGATCAAAAGTCATACAATAAGATACTATGCTATATTTAATAAAGTGAAGCTTGTTTCTTCTTCAGATCTTGCAACTCCACTTTTATTGCTTCTCATTTCTCTTCAGTTGCCATCATTAATTTATTTCTTTTTCCTTCTAAATCTTTAACTTGTATACATAATTTCCTCTTTCCTGTCTTCTTCAATTCTTTCCGGCTTCTTCATCTCCAAATATTCATGATAGCGTTTTCGAGCACCTCTCATGTAATCCAACATCTTTTACCTCTCACGTAATCCAACATATTTTTGCTAATGTGTATGTTCTTAATCCCTCCTGCTTCTTGTATCTCATAATGAATGTGACGCTGTTTAGGGACTGTTTTTTATGCATATTTTCAACCAGTAAGGATTTATTGACTGAAAAACCACCTTCAACAGTTGCATTCCCATGCAACAAAACAAGGAAAATCTTTATTACTTCCCAAAGATGTTGTAGTTTGCATCTCCTATTAGAAAGCTACCATAAATAGTGTCAAGTCCTACTTCATCACTAAACTGATCACAAGGACGAAATATTTCTTGAAGCTGAGATTTTTTGAGGTTGCAAAAATGCAAGTATTCTTTCTTGGCATTTTCAGCCAGAACACCACTTATGATGTTGACATGGTTGAGTTCCTCCAAAAGAAAAGAAAATCTCTTCTGGCCCAGTTGAAGTGAATGTTGAATAACACAAGGATCCAATGAAGACAAACCTCTCATAGCTTTATGTTTTAAGGGACTTCTTTCTTGTAGTTTTACAATCATGGTTGTTAACATACTGCACCACTTGTGTATACATTCTAGTTTTTGTCTTTCTGTTACTGTGATTGCAGTTTCTCCTAAAAAACTTTGGTTGCAAATCCTACATCAATATTTTTACTAAGGATCAAATTTTCTGATTCTTTTGTGTCGATAGACAGTAACTTTGGACCTGTGCACTTCATCATATCAGGTTTTACGCAACGATTCATAAGGTATCTTAGAAGTTTCTCTACAGCTTCAAAAAGATATGAAGTCATTGGTTTTGATTGTCTGGAACCGTTGCAGGAAAGGCTGACATTCATCTGCAATTGTCTTGCAGAAAGCTAGTTTACACTTTAGGAATGGATCACAGGATGCTCTTTTCAGTGTGTCTACAGGTTTTGTTTTAGGAAGTTTTGCTTCTTTGAGAAACTTAACAACATGGTCCCACATTTTTAATGTCCTTTGAAAGCACTTTGCATTCTCTAACCACTGCACACCACAAAACTTCAATGGAAAAGTTGTACATCCTGTAAACTGGGTAAACAATGCTCGATGAGCTGGAGAGTCAGTGAACAGGTAGTACATGTGACGCAATGAGCTACTTATATCCCAATCAACAGACCCCATTCCTGTTCTCAAGGAACCATGAACAACATGAAGCCCACATGTTCCCAGATTTAGCAAACTACATACTTCATTCATTGTCTGTGACAGATTTGATGTGATCCTGAAGAAGTGTTATAAACTTTAAATTGACATTTGGGCCATCCATTGACACTTGTATCAACTTAGAGAGTGAAAGAGGAGAAATACCATCCAGAAAATGCTTCAGTAATTCTTCGGCGCTGCTCCTATCGAAAAACACGCTTTTAAGTAACGACTGATGACTTTATGATGTTTCTTGTCCCAGAATCTTATTACAATGTCCATTTGTCCTCTTTGAATAACTTTATTCAACGCTTCATCAAAACAAATTACAAAGTTGTTACATGATTTTAGGCGGTCCAGTAAATTGTTAT
>CABEEJ010007175.1:9164-33030 GCA_901482245.1 Timema douglasi | reverse complement strand
TGGTGTTAGAACAGTGTTGTATTTTCATACCTCTATTGTGATGTAGGATTACCTATCTCTATGCATAACATGCTTCTTTTGTTTTAACTGTTTATTAACTGTCTCAAGATGGCCGACTTGGCATTACTTGCATATTGTATGTCCCTATTTTCTGAATAATTAAACTATCAAAACCATCTGCGATATACTCGGTATTTTATTTCATAACCCTAACAGTTTTACCAGTTTGAAAGACCATAGGGTTCCTGGAACTTTTATTTGATTTTAAATTAACTTGAATTCCCCACATCAAAGACCTGAAAGCAAGGTGTGTAAAAGCACTCAATTTGCTTAGAGTGATTAGCGGTTGCTCTTGGGTTGTTTACAAGGAAACCTTGATGGGTCTCTATAGGACATTGGTGAGATCAAAACTTGATTACGGCAGTTTTGTTTATGGCTCAGCTAGACCTTCGGCCTTAAAGATGTTAGATAGTGTCCACCACACTGGCATTCGACTGGCTACCGGTGCTTTTCGTACCAGTCCAGTTGTCAGCATCTGTGCCGACGCCGGTGAACCCCCTCTTTCTTACCAGTGGTCCTATCTTCTGGCATCTCACGTGTTGAAACTTCATTGCATGTCAACGCATGTATATTTCCGTCTTGTGTTCCACCCCCTTAACCGTGTCTCTTATGAAACCAAACAGCGTAGTACAAGGCCGGTTATGATCAGGATGCTATCGGTTTTCGACACGTGTTGGATAGTCCAGCCAAATGCTATCCCCACATCCCCAGGGCGAGTTTCTCCCAGGAAGATACGCTTTCCGAAATGTCATTTTGATCTTGCAAAGTTTCCCAAAGCGACCACTCCAAATGCTATATATGAGAGGACCTCTACGAACTCCTCTCCACTCGCTTTCAAGGTTTTAAGCACATCCACACAGATGGTTTGAATTGTGAGGCCTTCGTGGGATGCGCCTTTGTTGTGGAAGGAAACCATTTTGATTTCTGTTTTCCTGATGCATTCAGTGTTTTTACGGCTGAATTATACGCCATTTTTTAAATATTCGTGTTTTGTATATAATAACTGTCACCGTTCTGTTCTCACCTGGTCCGATTCCATAAGTGATCTGTAGGCATTTTCCACTTTGTACTCCTGGAAGTTACTCATGCAGATGATACACAAACAGACTTTTAGAATCGATTTATTAAATACCCAGCTGGCCTTCTGCTGTGTTCTTGGTCACGCTGGTCTTTCAGGAAATGAACTGGCGGACCAGGCAACAGAGCAGAGAGTCCATCTCTCTACTGAGACGAGTTTGGGTGTCATGATTTTATATCTAAAGGATTATGTTCGGTGTGGGGTCTTACATACCTGACACGAGCAGTGGGTTTCAACTCCTGCTCAGAACAAGCTGCGGGCAGTCAGGGACGGTGTGTCGTGATGGCCCTCTACGAAAGCATAGAAAAAAGGAGGTCTTCGTGATAATTCTCTGCGTTGGACGTATTTCATTGACCCATGGATTTTTATCAAGATGGGATCCACCTTCAGTGAGTTATTTTTGCGATGCTCCCTTGGTGTGTACCAAATTTTGGTGGAGTGCCGCAAGTACGGACATATTCACCTGACTTGATTTTAATGGTAAACTTCGGTTTTGATTACGCAGCGGCGCGACTGGAGTTATGTGTTTAATCTATGTTTTACGCCAGGCGAATCTTCTAGATGCCATTTTAGTTACTTTTATGAAGTGGCTTATTTGGATTCTGCCTCATATTAGAATATTTTCAGCATTTTTAGTTTACTTTAATATGTTTGTCTTTTTAACATCTTTAATATGCTTTAATATGCCCATTTTGTCTTTCCAGCGTTTTATATTGGGTCTTTCATATTGAGATATATTTTTACAATTGTATTCAAATTTTAATAATATGTGTATTGCTTTTTATTTTATCCTTTCACCTGTTCATTCAGGCAGGTGAATTGTTTGATATGATTTTATTATGTTATTGCATTAACGGCCCCAATGAGCTCATTGTGTCAACGGGCCTATAAGCCCTACTAGTACTACTACTAATAATAATATAAGCACTTCAGTATATGAAAGTTGCTTATGATTATTTCATCTTCATAAAAGAAGGATTAACAATTCGTCCCCCTCTCCTTCGAACTGAAATACTGTAAAAGCTATTCATAAAGAATTTAATCAATCATGTCATATTTGAATTAATTAATATGAGACAAACTCAAACGAATTTGGTTAAATTTGAAACATTTTTCTTAGGTTGTATCTTATGTTCAGGAGACAAGGAGTGCCTTAAAAAGCATCTTTTGAGGCTTCAATTTAATAAAATTTCAAGGGAGAGGACCCCCACACCCCCTGGAGAGGAAATCTTGCAAGCGCCCTTGTATGTATGGTGCCAAATATGGCGTTCTTGTAAAGGATGGGGATTCCAGTGTGTACTTGAAGATCCTACAAGTGAGACCTTATAATGACCTAATCGAAGGTAAAGTTGAGTGCACTAATCATTTTCTTCGCAACTATGGCAACAAATTAAGAGATGTAGCTAGAAACGGAAACTAGGTAACATAGTGCCGTGACAAAACAATACCAGCAAATATTGTTAGACTAAGGACTGTTGTTATAGAAGCAGCAGAATACAGGCCAAAGCAAGAGGATCTATACAACCAAGTAAAATTAAATCAACTCAAAAAGGTTTTGCTGAATTCTCCAAGTCATATATTTGGACAGCACCTTAATTGTAAAGATCGTGGCTAGTACTTAGTATTAGTACCTAGGTTAAGTGAAGCAGGATTGTACAGTGTCCTTAAAAAGTTGTTAGTGGTCTTGTTGTGCTTATCCGAAGTTTATTGAGACACTTGAACAGTCATATTGCGAAACAATTTTTTTTCCATTGTAGCAAAATTACACAATACACAAAGACGTTCTTACCAGGGTAGATGCACACCCACTGTGTCACATAGCATGCACACATCAATTTGTGTGCCCACACAAAACATTTGTTTGATAAACAAAGTTCAGGAAAATTTATAAAATTATTAAGTCCGTTGTCTAAAAGTACTGCAGAACCGTAAAAATGGCAGAGCGAGATGTAGACGAAAGTTATTTCCAACAACAGAAACACCTGACAAAGATTATGGATCTCACATAGAAAAACCTTATCTCCCACATGATATATTTGAAGAAAAGAAAAACAAATTTTTATATTATTTAAAATGATCAGCGAAAGAGATTCAAAAAATTGATAGTGCAACAGTTATGGATGGAAGAAAGGCATCAGTTTTTGGAAGTGTGTTTTGTAAGCAGCCTTACACAAGCTGTCAGATATTAGTAAAAGATTTACTTTACTGTGATGTGTAATCGATGTCTTTGAAATATGGGCGGGATAATGAAAGTGATGTTCTCCAAGCTATGGAAAACGTTATAAGGAGTTATTTTATTTAATGTGGTCTATTCATTGATCAAACTCATCAATAATTGGGAGATAAGCCATCATTTAGGTCAAGTGTCCAGCTTCTGCAAAAGAGCCTACTCCTAAACAAACAATTTTGTCAAGGAAAGTAACATTTTGGAATTTGACTTAAGACAAAGTGAGTTTGTTTCAACAAAGAACTCAACCATTATTATCAAATCCAAGGTCAACTGCATATAACTTTATTTTTATTGTATAGTTTGGACCCCATTAAGAATAAAATTTTAAACTATTTGCCAAACTGATCAGATTTGGAACAATGAAATGAAAACTTTCTTTGAGTTTCTACATTTGTACACGTTTTCCAAAGAAAGCTTTCTTTAAATACGCAAAGAGCACATGTAAAATACTGTTTATTTTTTAGATTACTGTACATATTGCTACTTATTATTAATACTTTTCTGCCACAATTGATTTTTTACGTTACTTTGAGAAATTTATTTATTTTACAAGATAATCTATAACTAACAATAATGTTGCAATGAAACATTTTCTAAATCTCAGACCTCAAAATTCCACACCCACCACTTTTTTCCCGCTTGAATTAGCCAGAATCATTCTGGAAAAGAACAGTTTCCGTTTCCTCGACAACCATTATTTACAGATCAAGGGCACTGCTATGGGTACGCATATGGCCCCCTCCTCTTATGCCAATCTCTTCACGGGGCGACTGGAAGAACGTTTCCTACGTTCTAGACTCATCAAACCACTGATTTGGAATGATTTGGACACATTCAAGGGAGACGCTCAACAACTTTCTGGACGAACTTAACAATTTCAGTATTCTCAATTTCACCCATAATATGTGACTACACTATGTCACCTAATTGGACGTTGATGTCTTCAACGAGAACAATAATATTCACACGACAGTTCACACAAAACCTACAAATCAACAGCAGCCACCCTTCTTGCACTAAGAGGTCTCTCCCCTATAGTCTAGCCATTAGGGCCGAACACACATGTCCAGACAGTGCTGATATCACTCAGTATTGCAATAAACTTTCCCCAATTCATTCCACTCTCATTGATACTCAAAATCTCCAGAGCCCTCTCAAATGATTTGACAAATCACAGAGCAACTCCTGATGACATGGTGTAAAAAGATAGTGTTTAACAACAGGACCAACGTGCTCTCAATGTTTACCCTGGCTGCGCTCCTTATTCTGTCTCCCTCCCTCCTTGTCTGGCAGGTAGGCGGCGACCTTTCCACTTGACTAGGGGATTAGAGGGGACAGGGGGAAGGACGGAGACACGCCTAGAGGGGTCTGGGTCCTTTTAATTCTAGAAGTGGAGGATTCCAGACCCTTAGTTGGCACCACCCCTATATATACACGCTCAGCGACAACCAGGTGTGCTCAGTTCTTGGTTCTCAACTAGTGAGACCGTGAGTGGACCAGCGAGTCCAGTGTTCGTGTGGCGTGTATGGCGGGGTGCCGTGAGGTCTTTAACATTGAAAGCGGATTGTACCATGAACGAACGTTTTGGGAAACTGATATTTATTCATTGTTTTTGTTAACAAGCTGTTTACTTGATTTGATATAATTATATTTTATGTGTTTTCATTTGTGTATTGATTTACAAACAATTGGCTATATTTTCGGAGTCAGTGAACTGTTTAGTTATAATTAAACCAGTGTAATTTTATTTGATGTGTTTTCATTTGTTTATTAATTTAAAGACAATTACTAGTATTACTTAGCTAAGTGAACTGCTTAGTTATAATTTATTCAGCGTTATTCTATCTATTATGACCTTATTGGTTTATAAATTTACATAATTACTTTGACTACCTAATTTGTTGAATTGTTTAGCTTTATATTTAATTCTGTGAATGTTTTTTTTAGTGGTGTTTCTAATAATCAAAACCTTGGGTGATCTGCGAGTATTTTAATCCATATTTAACCTGCAACATACTCCAATATTCTCAAAAGAACTCTTGGTTCGCATGGTGACGTGTGACCAGCCCCCGTGACCCTCCCAGGTCATGCGCGCCCCACGTTACAATACCTTTCATTACCAAATACCATCCAGAACTGTAAAGAATCAACACAATCCTCAAGAATGGCTACAGCCTTCTAACTTGTTCCACTCAGATACAAAACCTTCTCAGCTCTCCCCCAAGAATCTCTTTCAAACGGCCATCTAATCTTCACAACCTTCTTGCACACCAAAATTGTCTGACCCAAACAGAATTTTCACCTCCTTCAACACATCAAAAGGTTCACACCTGTGTATGAAACAACGCTGCAACACCTGCAAGAACATGAAGCAATACACGTCCAAGGTAATTATGACTGTGACACACCCAACTTAATATATAAACTTCAATGTAATTTTTGTGAGGCTGGTTACAATGGACTCACAAGAGGTCTTCTGAGAATAATCATGAACAATCATAGTTTTGATCCCAACTACATAAATCTAGATAAACCAGTTACTTCCCATGCTAACACCCACAGCAAGGACTTGACTCCTGCTACTCCAACAAAGTACTCAGAGTATTCCCGACAGCCACTTGCAATAACCCTCAACTTAGGCAATGGGAATGTACACATCATTGGGTAAACAATCGAGACTACCCCTGGTTTAAATCTTAGATTAAAATAAAGGAATATTTTTTTACAATTATTTCATATCCTTCTTTTAAATCAAAAATAATTTTATTTTATCTATTATTTAAAGTATATTCCCTGTTAGTTTTAAAGTCATTTATAATTATTAATACTCAGCAAGCTATTTTTTTTTCTTTTCGGGCCATATTTAGTTACATCAATTTGGCACCAATGCCAATACATATCAATATACCACGAAAGAAAGATGAATGTCCATTGTATTGGGGTTAAGAAAGAAGAGTCACACATGTCTCTCAATAAATTAATTATATTAAAAGTCAATCAATCAATCAATTTTCTGTGATTTGTGTTGTGGACAAAATATAAACTATAATATGATCTGCTTTTTTTTTACGTTGACCATGTATAAGACAGGGATTAGATAGTGTTAATATTACATTTCCTATTCTAGTATTATATCTGGAAGCAGGTACAAGAAAGGTGGATAGAAACATATAAAAGGGACGAACAGAATATGGCCTTTACAATGAAAATAACACAGTTCACACTTTACACTGCTGCCATCAGACACTTTTACAAGGAATGTGACTGAAACATGACATTTCTGAAACAAGACAACTAAGAGCACATCTGTGTTGCAAGACAAAAACCAAATCCCTTTGTGGCTGAATAATGCGAGCAGGCGGTTTTTAGGAAATGGAGTGATAATTTCAAGTGTTTTTCAAACCAGACCAATAAAAGGAGTGAAAGTGGCGAAGGAGAACCCGCAGTTGGTTTATCACTGTGAAACCTACATTGGCATTTGGCAGTGACCCTGCCTAAGCGGGAGAGAAGGATAGTACCGAGTATAATTAGAGGAGAGTTTAATCATCCTGAGTCATCATACAAGGCACGACTTCCAATATCTCAAGAGAAATACAAGACTTTGCAGCTTTTCAAAAGGTTTTGTACCTGCTCTGCTTAAACCTTCTTTGATGATCTTCCGTGGAGTGGTCAAACAATAGTTGGTGATGACGAGTGAACTAAATAAAAGTTAGAAAAATATTGGCTTACTAATATTGAAAATATTTTTTATAAATAAAAATAAAATAAACACAGCTTTTTTTAAATCTCCTCTTAACGTTGATCTGAAATTATGGCGATAAGGATAGTTAATAAAGTTGAAAAGTGTCAGGAACATAAAATTTTGTTTCACATTGGTATTATTGTTATTGGACATTACCCGCCTCGGTGGCGTGGTTGGCTAACGCGCTTTTCGTGTTTAGCTCGACTGCTGAGGACAGGGAGATCGAGGTTCGAATCTCGGTCGGGTGAACTGGGGTGGTTTTTCCTAAATGGTTTTCCACTCTNTGAGGACAGGGAGATCGAGGTTCGAATCTCGGTCGGGTGAACTGGGGTGGTTTTTCCTAAATGGTTTTCCACTCTCCCTCCACGCAAATGCGGGTTCACTTCCTCTAAATCAACCTTCCCAATTCCTAATCCATTAGAGTAATTAGTACTTAAAGCGTATAACCCGAACGGGTGGTAAGACGCGGTGCTAAATATTATTATTATTGGACATCCATCTTTATTGCCCTGCAATATTAGATTTTTGAAGTCAAAATTTAAAATTACCCTAATTTTATATTTTATTTTAGCAAATTTATCCAAAAATTGTATTAAAATATAGTTATTCTGTAATATGCCTAAAAATTGGAAATGTCAAAGCTATAATAATAAAAATACATTTTAAAGTTTGAAATTAGTGTTTCTCTAAATAACATATTTTTGACATTCATCTTTCTTGCCCTTTACCCTTTATTGTAGGTTGTTTTTAGGCACTATTGGATAAAGTCTTTATTTGGAAATGTTTGGATTGACTCCTAAAGTCTATACATTTATTTAAACTGGATGTTTGCTTTTTTTATCATCTATCTACTTACAAACATTGACAATGTTCATCTATACACAGTATGTTTTATTTATGATATCTGGGAAAGCATTTGTTTTCTACCGTCGCTATCTGAAATCAATTTTTTTTTAAATATAAAACCACAGAACAATCAAGTATATTACTCCAGGTTTTGTGTGCTTAATGTGTTTTTTTTTCTGAATAAACTTATATTATGTTTTGTTTAAATCAATTCTTCTTTACTTATAGTTAATCTAACATAATTCCTACTATGTTCTAAATAGGTTACAAAACTGCTAGTATATTATTTATCATAAATTTTAGTTTTTCTCTCTATTTAATCAAAGTGCTGCCGTCTATAGAGTGAAATCATAACTGCAAAACCTTCAACTGTGGACAGTCAACCTTGCAGTCCAACCAAGAGCATCAGTCTACTCTCTTGACCTGATGAAGGTGTTTGTGACAGTGAAAGCTTGTCCTTGAAAATGTGTTTTGTTTGTTTTTATATTGTTCTATCTAAACAATGTCTACTTTAGTATCAGCAAGGTAAGTGTGATGGCTCTCCCTCCTAATTATAACCATGATTTAGCCTTGTGCTTTATTCCAAATAACCTAGTGATAGAAAATAGCTTTTTGTGTTGATTTATCATAACAATGCTCAATGTAGTTTAATAAGTGTCACAAAAGGGGCTGGCTTTATTTGGGCGTTATACTGAAAAGCTTGTCACACTCTAAGTAAAGTTACACTTTGTAGTCAAGTAATTTTACAATAAATTGTTTCCAGTGAATTAAACTGGTAGAGAGATATAAAATATGTTGGTAGTTTTTATTAGATAACTTGCAATATATTAAGACAGAAATTAAACTCGAAACAAAATGTTTTTGTGGAGAAGCAGTACAATTATTCCTTTGCATTGATATTTGCCAAATTTACAACAGAACCTCTGCTCTCCATGATATTGCAAACCAACCATGCTGTACACCAATGGAACGTTATTTCATTATCATACAAATATCCCCAACTGGCAGTAAGACAGAAAATATTCATTACCTCCCTTTCTATTCTAGTTAGTTAGCACTGTGATTGAATTACCTTTACATTGAAATGCCTCTTAGCTGAAGCTCAACCCAAAATAACCTAAAAACATTGAACTGGTGAGTTGGTTAACTTCTCAAATCCAATATATCCTCTGAGCCAGTTTGCAAGTTGTACATAGTCCCATTGTCAAACACCCCCCGTGTCCCTAAATAGTGGTGCAGTTCCGCCAGGTGTGTCGTGTCAACTTATTCTTGCTCCTAGAGGCAAGGGACGACCCAACTTCATCTGCTCCCTCTCCTGTTTCTTCTGTTGCTGCATCAAGAGTCGGGTCTGCCGCTCAAGACGACGTTTCTCCCACAAGATAGCATCAGGGTTCCATTCCTCTTGGGTTTGGTCCTCCCAGCCTGGAGTCTCCTCCCATGTTTCAAGTTCTGGGGACTGATAATAGATTTGTAACAGAGAGTGTCTGTCTGTATGTGATTCGGTCTGTGTATGTGTCTGGGAATGTTAGTTTTGACCAGTATGTAATGTGTATGTCCAAGGAGATGGTCAATACTAAATAGGACGAATAACAAGCGCATGAACTGCCCTGTGCAGCCACGTTTTCAAGATTTGCTGTGCATTAAGAAACATAGCTTCTGATTGGCTGGCAACAGTCAATGAGAGTTAAAATAACCAGTGAAGACCATGAAGCAGCTGACTAATCCACGGTGTCCTTCCAAACTATATTTTTTAATTCCCTGACTTTTCCAGGTTTTCTAGATCCAATTTACTTTTTTCCAGATCACTATATATCAATAATAAGTATATTACAAAAATATTTTTTTAAGATCACAGATAAAATAGTGTTTATTTTTCATAGATACATATACATTTTGAAATTGTGTCACTCAATAGAGGGACTAAACCATTTCCGCCTCCATGGAAATGGACTATTTTAAGTTAAAAATAGATTTCATTAAAATTGTATTGAGTCATTAAAAGATTGCCTCAAGCAAGAACGATTTCAAATAGTTGTGGGACAGAGTCATTCTTAGATCCTTCTACTTAAAATGTAGGCCTAGTCAAATTTTGCGCATGTGAATAATCATGACTCAACTTTAGCTAAAGACAAGTGGCAGAAGGGTGGAAAGACACAAAACTCCCTTGTTGACCTTGAGAAGTGATATTAGTCTGCTCAGCAGGGACAATGGTGTGAAAGTGATTACAGCTAGGTATTAACTGGAAGAAAAATTTTATTTTGACTATTGTGAATCAAAATATGAGGCTTTATATACGGTAGACGAAATGTAAAATTTCCAGAAATTTAATAACATTCCTTGACTTTTCTCTGACAATTCCATTTTTCAGGTCGCTGGACAACCTATGATAGAGCATAACATTTTATTATAATAGTCTCAGTTTTAAGTTTGAAAATTCAGTGAAGTTTAATTACCATACATCTTAGCAAAGCTTAACATATTGTGCTCATATTAATTCCTTATGTGGAAGCAAACAACAACATATTATATCAATAATAATTGAATAATAATTGAACAAATAGAAACAATATTTTACTGTGTTCTAATAGAAGGATGTTTGGTAAAATTATATATTTTTTTCAATAGGCTACATAAAATCATCAAACAATATTTTTCAATAAATTAAATTCAAATTTTCAATGACAGTATAGTTTTCATTGGCAGCTAAACAACATTTTTAACCATCTCAAGTGTTTTAATACTTAAAAATGAATATTTGAACTACACATAACATAATTACTCAAACTCTGGTTAAAGCTGATTTAAATTTAATTACCTTTTAAAGGTTTGTAGCGAATCTGATGTTTAGTTTGAGTGCTATATTTAAAGTATGTAAATTAGGTGCCTTTTTATTGTTTTTTTACTGTATTATGATAATACAGCCGACTCTGGTTATAATGAGCCTCTACGGACTCAGATATTTTAATCACTATGTCCAAAGTTCACTAAAACTGATTTAAAAAAAATCTTAGGTAGTAAGTTAGTGACAAACAAAATTAAAGTTCAAATACAATCGCTTTTTATTGAAATCTATTTATTAATCTAAAAAAACAGTTTTATGCTACTGTATACTGTTTTAATCAATATGTTTAATATATTCTTCTCTAGAGGTTGTGCTTTTTCCACACTTGATTTCACAATGTCCATGCATTTGAAACATTAAACTGAGTAGAAAAGTCTAATTTTTTGAGTTTTTCAAATAAGGGATTAGTGAAAACAATTACTAATTGGCCACAGACTGTCATTCACTGTCCTGTAACTCCTGTCGTATTAATACAACTCAGAAGACTGTCATTCACTGTCCTGTAACTCCTGTCGTATTAATACAACTCAGAAGACTGCCATTCACTGTCCTGTAACTCCTGTCGTATTAATACAACTCAGAAGACTGCCATTCACTGTCCTGTAACTCCTGTCGTATTAATACAACTCAGAAGACTGTCATTCACTGTCCTGTAACTCCTGTCGTATTAATACAACTCAGAAGACTGTCATTCACTGTCCTGTAACTCCTGTCGTATTAATACAACTCAGAAGACTGTCATTCACTGTCCTGTAACTCCTGTCGTATTAATACAACTCAGAAGACTGTCATTCACTGTCCTGTAACTCCTGTCGTATTAATACAACTCAGAAGACTGTCATTCACTGTCCTGTAACTCCTGTCGTATTAATACAACTCAGAAGACTGTCATTCACTGTCCTGTAACTCCTGTCGTATTAATACAACTCAGAAGACTGTCATTCACTGTCCTGTAACTCCTGTCGTATTAATACAACTCAGAAGACTGTCATTCACTGTCCTGTAACTCCTGTCGTATTAATACAACTCAGAAGACTGTCATTCACTGTCCTGTAACTCCTGTCGTATTAATACAACTCAGAAGACTGTCATTCACTGTCCTGTAACTCCTGTCGTATTAATACAACTCAGAAGACTGTCATTCACTGTCCTGTAACTCCTGTCGTATTAATACAACTCAGAAGACTGTCATTCACTGTCCTGTAACTCCTGTCGTATTAATACAACTCAGAAGACTGTCATTCACTGTCCTGTAACTCCTGTCGTATTAATACAACTCAGAAGACTGTCATTCACTGTCCTGTAACTCCTGTCGTATTAATACAACTCAGAAGACTGTCATTCACTGTCCTGTAACTCCTGTCGTATTAATACAACTCAGAAGACTGTCATTCACTGTCCTGTAACTCCTGTCGTATTAATACAACTCAGAAGACTGTCATTCACTGTCCTGTAACTCCTGTCGTATTAATACAACTCAGAAGACTGTCATTCACTGTCCTGTAACTCCTGTCATTAATACAACTCAGAAGACTGTCATTCACTGTCCTGTAACTCCTGTCATTAATACAACTCAGAAGACTGTCATTCACTGTCCTGTAACTCCTGTCATTAATACAACTCAGAAGACTGCCATTCACTGTCCTGTAACTCCTGTCGTATTAATACAACTCAGAAGACTGACTTCCTTTACTTGCCGCAGACAAAGGTATTAAAACTTAAGTCAGGTCAATGAGTACATTGACTGTTTAAGCTCAACCCTTCCCTCCCCCTCCCCTCCAACATTCCGTACTTTCAGTCGAGCTTTGTGCTGCCTAAACAAGAACTCAGATAGAGAGAAAATCGGTGTCTTCAAGTTTAAACAATAAAAAGTTTTGTTTTTAAAGAATTATCATGTTAGAATGACATTTATTATTTAAAGTTTCAATTTTTCTGTTTACTAAAACCGAAGTTGAGGGTTCAATAAATAATTTTTTTTAACACACATTGAAATGTATGTGGGTTGAGATCAATGAATTAGGTTTAGTGTAGCTGAATGTCACTACAAATGAGTTCACTAAGACCAGAGATGACTCTATACAAACTCAATTAAGGTAGAAGTGAAAACTCTTTACACAAGAATCGAACCCGAAACCTCAGCACCAATGCTCTACCACTCAGCACTCATCATACGTCCCATATCCTGGGACACTTTTTACCAAGTAATCGTGTTGGACCAATAGGCAATGGTCCAAGTTCGATTCCCATATATTGCTTTTTTTTACTAAATTGAATTTGATTTTAGTTTCCAGACTGGTCCTGTGGACAATTGTCACATACCACAATATTATAATTTCTATCACATTTCATTGCTTCAAAGACTTGTTGTTCGAGAGTGTAATTTTGACAGCTAATTGATTATTTTTTAAGAGAACTAAAGATGCAATTAGATAGCAAATGATCTTGCTTGTCTTTTTTTAAGCACTCCACCTTATTACCCATTTGGGTTATGTGCCTATGTACTAATTACTAGCATAATATATTAGGAATGAGAAAGGTTTAATATAGGGGAAGCATACCCGCATTTGCATGGAGGAAGAGTGTAACACCATTTAGGAAAGAAAACCTCAGTACACCCGACCAAGATCAAACTCTGATCTCCCCATCATCAGCAGTCTACATTAATGGCAACTGCAAAAATAAGAAAAGAATTTAAAATTGTGTGAATAAAGCACACCCAGGGAGAGATTAAAAAATGTGTGGAGAATCTAATGCACAAGCACGACATCATCTTCCTTTCTTCTTTTTAGCTGCTATAGGAGAGGGTCACAAACATGTTAAACACCAGTCTCTTTATATTTCGGCATTGCCTTACAAAACATGGAGAACCTAAGAAGAAAAACACTAGTATCAATTTTGAATTTGAATAAACTGTTTAAAACACTATGGTAAACTGAATTTGGAGTAATATATATATATATTTTGAGACCACATTTAACGTCCATAGAGAACCAGTAGAATTGGTGTTTTGTGTGTTGTGAATTTTACATTCTTTGATGGCAGGTGAGATGCTAACAACTTAGTGAGCAAGTAATAACAAGCATTTCCCGACTGTATCATTATCTTAATGTCCAATCTAATGCTAGTTAATAAACTTACCGTGAACAAGACCGGGTCAGCAGCAAGCAGAAGGCGCGGTGAGACACTTTCATTCCAACCAGGTGCATCCCGGCCTTTGTTTTGTAGTAGAATCTTGGTTTGTTTGGTAATTCGGGGAGTCATGTCCTGTAGTCACAGTGATCAAACACATATAATATCTCATTCAAGAAATAAAACAATCAACATAAAGTCATGCTTTAACACTAGAGTCAACAATATTTAGAAGTAAAGCTTCAATGAGCTTAAAAAATAATTTATTTATAGAGCTAATATAAAGTAATGTTAAGTGTGAACTGTGTTCTTTTCATTGTAAAGGCTATATTGTGTTCTTTCCTTTTATATGTTTCTATCAACACTTCCTGTACCTTCTTATAAACATAATATAAAGTCAATATTAAAATCCAGGTCAAACAATTTGAGTATAACAGACAACTTAACATAAAGGAGATAGTTACAAATATTGATTGCTAAACACTTTCTGCCCAGGAAATACACATGGAGAATTATTATTATTATTATTATTGGTGACGCCGGAGAGGACGGACGTGTGTTGCAGGTAGCTCCGCAGTCTTTTGTTTCCCCTGTGCGCATCATGAATTCTAACTGTGAAAGTTGTAATAAAATAATTAAGGACGGGCACTCGGTAAAATGTTTCGGTTGTGCAAGTGATTTTCATTTCGGTGATTGTTCTGGGATTAGTTTTAACACCTATAAAGCCAAATCGAAGAACCTCAAAAGAGCTTGGCGCTGTAAAGAGTGTCGCTCAGTGAATGCGTGTGCTTCCGCCGAAGAAGACAATGTGGAATTGGTGAGTATAAGTGACTTATCATCTAGTGATCAAGTAATTTCCCTACTCAAGCAGCTTAACACCAAATCAGCAAAACTCCAAGAATCAGTAAACTTTGTCTCTGCTAAAAATGATGACGTTTTAAATCAAATAAGTAGCTGCCTAGCTGAAATTACATCACTTAAATCAGAAGTGAGCCATCTCAAAACCATAAATCAATCACTTTCTGAGAAAAATGTTTTTCTTGAAAATAAAATAAACTCTCTGGAACAATACACCAGAAGAAATAATATGGAAATACACGGTATGATCCAAACACCAAATGAAAAATTAGAAGAAAATTTGGCAACGCTGGGACAGGCACTAGAGGTAGAACTCAAGGTCGATGACATTGAGATTGTCCACCGCCTACCTACCCCTCGCGCAAACAGAGAAAGGGGTCTCCCACCCCCAGTCATTGTTCGTTTTGCCTCCAGGCGAAAGAGAGAGGAAGTGATGGCAGCTGTACGTTCAAAAAATATACAGTCAGGTAGGAGGTTAGTGAATGACGATGTATTTAATAATGGTGACAAAAGTCCTTTGTTCTTCAACAATAACTTGTCGCAGCACTTCAAGACCCTGTTGTGGAAGGCAAAATCAAAAGGTAGGGAAAGAGGCTACCGGTATGTGTGGGAAAAAAATGAAAAAATTCTTGCTAGGAAAACTGCCACATCTGACATAATTGTCATTCAACAAGATAATGACATTGAAAAAATTGTGTAATTATTTGTTTGTTTTTTTATCTAGATCAAATTTATTAATATAAGTTACAAAATACTGATGGACAAAACCACTAACGAACTGATCACTGATACAAATTTTAATATAAACACAGGAAAATATAAAACTCTAGAGAATTTTCAAAACAACTTTAAAAACTCGAATAGCAATAGCTTGAATGTGATCGCGTGGAATGTCAGATCTCTAAAAAAGAATTGGAGTGAAATTTATTTTTTGTTAAACACAGTAGCTAATTTTTTTGATATTATTATACTTACTGAAACGTGGATAACAAACGAACAAGCAAATCTTTATAACATAGAAGGATATAACTCTTATAATTACTGTAGGGAGAAGACCCGAGGTGGTGGAGTAATTTTATTTATAAAGAACGCGCACAGCTTCCATTTAAACCCGCAAAACACAAAACACTTTGAAAGCATTCAAGGGACACTGATAACAAGTCAAAATAAAAAATGCAATATAATAGCTTTATATAAACCACCAGTTAGTAATAAGTGTGACTTTATACAAGAACTTGACGAAAACATAGACCGCTATTCTAGAAAAGAAAACCTCATTGTAGCAGGTGACACAAACATTAACATAAAAGACAAATATAATCCAGTCCATACTAGATATGAAACTATGATGTCAGAAAAGGGCCTAAGAAATGTAATTAATAAGTGTACTCGGGAAGAAGTTTCTAAAAACAATTTAGTTAGATCAGTTATTGACCACCTATTTATACGTATATCAAAAGATCACTTTGCTGTAATACCTGGAATAATTAGTATAAAAATGTCAGATCACTACCCTACAGCGATGAAAATAATGTATAAAAATTCACCAAATAAATGTTTACTGTCGCCCGCGAACAAAATACTTAAAATAAATAGAAAGTCTGCTTTAAGCAAACTAAAAGCAGTGGACTGGGGAAACCTGACTACGGACTTACAAGACTTGAACACCAAATATGACAAAGTAATTTTGACTTTTAAGGAAGTATATAGTACAACAAATTGGCCAGTTTCAGAACAAAATACAAACAACGCAATTTGGATTAATGCCTACCTTTTAGGAAAAATTAAAATCAGAGATAAACTCTATCGGCAATGGAAGTCAAATCCAACCAATATAATTTATGAGCAGGATTATAAAAAAGAGAGGAAAAAAGTAAAAAGAGCTATAAACAAAGCCAAAATTGAACACCATAGGAAACTATTCAGGGACTTAAAAGGTAACATGAAAAACACGTGGCGTGAAGTAAACAAAGTGATAGGTAAACGTAGCAAAAATAACCTAGATGAAGAGCTTACACACACATTTAAAAATACAGAGAACTTGAAAACTGTGTGTAACAATTTTGCATGTTCTTTTGACAATGGAATAATTGAAATATTGCATAAATGCGATATAAAACTACTTACACAAATGGAAGACACATTAGTCAACACTTCATTATTCATTCCTAGAACTACCTGTACAGAAATTAATAAAATTATCTCTTCATTAAAACCAAACAAATCACCAGGCTATGATAACATTACAATGATGGAAATACGAAAAATAGGACCAAATTTAATTCCGGCACTAGTAGATATAATAAATACCTCAATAGAAACTGGCACATTTCCCAACCAAATGAAATGCTCTCTTATTAGACCCATTTACAAAGGTGGGAGCCATTTAGAATACGGTAATTACAGACCCATAGCAATTCTACCAACTTTTGAGAAGATATTAGAAAGATACATGGCTAACAAATTGACAGACTACTTAAATAAATTCAATATAATAAACCCAAGGCAATATGGATTTCAAAAACACAAAAGCGCTAAAAACCTTTTAGAACATTTTTCTAACAAAATTAACAAAGCCCTTAACAACAATAAGCATATTTTGGCCCTATTTATTGACTTCAAAAAAGCATTTGACACGCTGGACATTGACATATTACTAAGATCTTTAAAAATAATTGGAATTGGTGGACCGTACTTAAGATGGTTTAGGGACTATCTCACTAACAGACTTTTCTATGTACAAATTGGCACTCAAAAAAGTGAAACCAAAGTGACAAATATGGGAGTACCACAAGGCTCAATACTAGGACCTATTCTGTATCTAATTTACGTCAATACTATCACAAGACAATTAAAGAATGGACACATCTACTTATACGCAGACGACACCGCAGTACTGACTATTCACGAAAACCTCCAAATAGCACAATACAACCTGCAACAAGACTACAACGAGATACAAACATGGACTCATGACCATCGTCTAGTAATAAATGCAAAGAAAACTAAAGTCATACATATCTGTTCTCCTAAAATGCAACATACAAGAGTCAATATTACGCATCACAGCTATAATTGTTTACACAACTGGACACAGACATGTTGTGACTGTATCGGAAAACTGGACGCAACAGACAATCATACTTACCTTGGACTTATAATTGACAAACATCATAAATGGGACAAACACATACAAAAACTTGAGAACAAACTAAAAGGACTGACATATGTTTTTTACCATCTCAGAATGTACTTGGATATCAAAACTTTAGTAATAATATATAAATCATTGGTTCAATCAATAATATCTTATGGCATATCCATCTGGGGAGGAACGACAGAATGTTACACAGTCAAAATATTGCATTTACAAGAAAAGATCTTGAAAATTATATTTGGTACCAAAAATGCTAACAGACAGATATACATTCAACATAAAATTCTACTTCTCAATCAACTATATGAGTACAACCTCTTGATAGGATATTACCATTCAGATAAATACAAGCAAATAAAAACCCATCCCATTAACACCTGCTCAATTTCTAACAAAGAAGCGTATAAAATCGGTAAATACTCTAATCATTATGGTAAACAGGAACTGAGATGTACCATTCCCAAATTGTTTAATTTGCTACCACCAACACTTAGAGAAATCCCTGAAATAAATATAGCGAAAAATAAAATTAAAGACTGGATACTTCAAGGCATGCTTCAAACAACAATGTAAACATTTTTGAGTGTAAATGTTATGTGTGTAAATCTTTTTTGTTTTTTAATTATTTTATTATTATTATAATTTTTACCATTTGTTAAATACTTACTTAACTACAAGACATGAAGATGTACCTTTAGGTACTTTGGGATTGTATCAAAAACTAATCTATGTAATTTTTCTTTTAAATCCTAAATAAACAATGATTGATTGATTTATTATTATTATTATTATTAGCATTTAGAGGCCCATCAACACAATGAGGTAATTAGGGCCTTAACATAATATGAACACATAGTCAAATCTCCATAGGAGAGAGTAGTATTCTTCATCCGTCTCTATAAAAAGGCGAAAATATAATATACAAATAAGAATATGAAAAGAATAGCTCTCAATATGAGAAAATACCCATCTCATACACTCCATACGAGTGCTCAAATAAGCTCATAGTACAAATTGAGTGAAACACCTGCCAAAGAAAAACCACAGGTGTATCACTCAAATAGAAAGACAAAACAAATATATTAAAACAATATGTAAGTTAAAAAGACAAAACAAACATGTTAAAGTAATAATCTGTTAAAAAGACAAAACGAATATGTTTAAGTATACTAGGATGTTAAAAATGTCTCAATATGAGATAAAATCTAGATGAGTCAATTTACAAAAGTGACTCAAATGGCACAAATGATTCGCCTGGCATTTAAAATGGAGTAAACATGTGATGAAATTTATTTCATCAGCTTTCAGCTTGGCTAGTGGATAAACCCTCAAATAGTTGTAGGTGGCCACTACAATTATTCAATCTCTCTACAAGGTAAAAGTTGCTTCGAAGTAGATCCAGATGACGACTAGCGCCGCTAACGGGGCATTCTCAACTAGAAAGCTGAAAGTAAGGGTTGGCAAGTAGAAAAAAGGGAGGGGCAGATGGCAGGTAGCAGGTGTCGAATATGGAAAAGAAAAATGCTGGGGGCAGTCGAACACTGATTAATACAAGGTGAAGGTGGAAATAATCCTTTTTGATCACCGTGGATGTGCGAAGAAGGATTGAGACTGCTATCAAGATGTGATTCCTTGTGTAAAAGTAATTTTTCCAACGGCAGTTTTGTAGCTTGGAGTTTATTTATTTTCTTGCGTTGAAATAAAAAAAAATTATTTAATATTTGTGGGTTATCAAGTCTCGAAGGAACCCCTTTCACGGGGTCTTCCCACCCGGGCTACTTGGACGAGACTCTGATATCCGGGTCCCAAACACTTCATCCAGAAGGACGTGTAAGAGTTTGGTGGCTACAATGATCCTGCGCGAGGAGATTCCGGACCCTCACACAGTCCCACGAGCAGCCAAACCGGGTCAAGCCAAGCAAGTTGCCCTGGCAATGATACATTTCACCCAGCTTTGGAATCTTAAGATTAATGTTAGGCCATAACTTCTGAAATTGTTGACCAGTTTGGACCCTTAACCTAGTTAATTTAATAATTGACTGCTCGGCCACCCCTAGAATTAGAAAGCTCAGTTGATGCTTATTATTTTGCTTGAGCTTGTTAAAGAATTAGAAAGCTCTGTGGTGCTTATTTTTTTGCTTGAGCCTATATTGGAGTTAGAAAATTTAGTTTATGCTTTGATTTATAACTCACACTTAATTTGGTTCTGGGCATTCCTGGAAATTCTATTGAGAGGGTCTTACCATTTGTTCAACTTTAGCACATGTTCTCTTTATTTTGTAAACTTTCTAACCAAGCTGATATTTATATTAGAATTCTAAAGAAACTCGCAGTGAATTTGACTTTTCATATTAAATTTGGATACATTTTCTGAGAACTAGCGAGTTGTAGGAAATTACTTGGATTTCTTTTGCGGTCATCGTGACTGGCGGCCGACTCCCAAATTAACTTTGGCCTAGGATTACTGGGTCTTGGTTCCCAAATTAAGAAAAATTAAGTGGCGCCCATTGCGTCAGATTCCTCCCCTGACGTTTTCACGTACTTTAGTTTAGTCCCTCCATTAAAACTCGTTAGTTATCAAGTCCGACCCACCCCCAACTCATGCTGTAGCCAGCCGAGCACTTGTACCAATATTTCGGAAGAAATATCGTTACAAACAAATAACTCCTTCTGCACTATCGCGTAGTAAAAAAAGGTCACCATTAAAATCAAGAGCCAGGTGAATAGGGGCATACTTGTGACACTCCACCAAAATGTGGTACACACTAAAGAAAGCATCGCAAAACTCACACACTGGAGGTGGATCCCCTCTTAATAAAAACCTGTGGGTTAGAAGTGTATGTCCGACGTGGAGTCTCATCACGATGACCTCCTCTCTTCTAGACTTTCATATAGAAGAGGGCCAACGCGACAGACCGTCCCTTATAGAATGCAGCTTGTTCTGAGCAGGGGTCGAGACCCACTGCTCATGCCAGGTTTGTAGATTCCACGCCAAATATAGCCCTTTAGATCTAAAAACACGACACCCAGACTTGACTCCTTGGCCGCCTGGTCCACCAGTTCATTTCCTGAAAGACCAGCATGACCAGGAATCCAAAAAAAGGCGAACCGGGTGCTTGATGAATCAATTTTTAAAATTTGTTCATGTAATATCTGCACGAGGGGATTCCAGGAGTAGAGAGTGGACAATGCCAGCAGAGCACTCATGGAATCCGTGCAGATGTGTATAATTCCACCATTAAAACAATGTATTCACCAGGTAAAGCAAATTTAAAATTGAATACTTCCAAAACAAAGACTGATCCCATGGAGGCCCTGCATTTCGAGCCATTCATATAAATGTGTTTAAAACCCTGAAAGCGGGTTGCGAGGAGCTCAAGGTCCTCTCATATACAAAGTTTGGGGTGGTCGCTTTAGGGAACTTGGCAAGATCAAAATTGCATTGAGGTAGGCGTATCTTCCAGGGAGAAACTCGACATGGGGATGTGGGGATAGCCTTTGACAGGAATATCTCACAAGTGACGAAAACAGATAGCATCATGATACCAAGCGGCCTTGTACTACACCAATTGGTTACATACAAGACACGGTTAGGGGGATGAAACACAGGACACTAGGTAACATGCTCTAGCATACATTGCACTTTCGACACGTAAGATGCCAGAAGATAGGACCACCGGTAAGAAAGAGGGGGCTCACCTGCGTTGGCACAGATGCTGATGAATGGACTGGTACAAAAAGCACCAGTAGCCAATCGAATGCTAGCATGGTGGACACTATCCAGCATCTTTAACGCTGAAGGTCTCACTGATCCATAAACAAACCTGCCGTAATCTCTTAGATCTTACCAAGGTCTTATACAAGCGCATCAAGGTTTCCCTATCAGCACCCCTGGATCGACCGCTAATCACTTTGAGCAAATTCAATGCTTTGACACACCTCAATTTCGGGTCTTTTATGTGGAGGATCCAAGTTAGTTTAAAATCAAATAAAAGTGGTTCATTAAAATATTGGGGGCTGGCTGTATTCTGCGTAATCTGTGGAAGAAGACAACCGTCGTCTTGGCTGAAGAGAAGTGAAAGCCATTACGCGATGCCCACGACCATAGATTGTTGACAGCTAATTGTATCTGCCGTTCAGCCCTGTGGAGACTTGATGAACTGCAATAAATTGCGTAATCATCCACGAAAAAAGCATGATTGGACATGTAAGCGCACGTTGTCCACAATGCTGTTTATTGCAATGGCGAACAACGTACAGATTAAAATACTACCCTGAGGCACCCCATTTTCTTGAATAAAATCATTGGATAAGGTATTATGCAACTTTAACTGGAAGTGTCTATCCAAAATAAAATTAGCTATAAAAACATAGAAGTTCCCCTAGAACACCCAATTAAAAGGGATTTTTAAAATGTCGTACCGGCATGTGGTGTCATACGCCATCTGCAAATCAAAGAAAACTGTCAAAAGATGCTATTTATAGAGAAAGGCGTCACAAACACCCATCTCGAGACGGACAAGATGATTCACTGTGGATCGGTTACGCCAATAACTAAATTGAATATTAGATAGCAGATTGTGGGATTCTATATACCACATAAATAGTTTATCATTTTCTCAAATAGTTTACATACACAACTGGTTAAAGCTATCAGTCTATAGCTAGTTGGATCTAATTTATCTTTACCACTTTTATGAATCGGTATAGCGGTTGTTTGCCTCCATAGTGATGGGAACAGATGAGATTCCCAGACCCTATTGAAGAGGTTCAAAAGAAATGACTGACTGGCAGGGGGCAGCTGCCGCAACATTTCATAACCCATGTTGTCTGGTCCGGAAGCCGTGCTTCCCATCTGGGACAGAGCATAGGTCAGTTAGGCTAATGTAAGGGGGGAGTTATAATCCTCTCGAACTTGACCAAAATCAATAGTAAGGCGCTCGATGTTCCGCTTATGCACCGCAAGCTGGTTAGAGTAGCTTGCAGTGCTAGAAATAGCGGCGAACATCGAGCCCAGTACATTAACAACCTCCACAAGGGAGGAGACAAGCGAACCGTTAGACATGAGGGCAGGTATACTATTAATGGAATTTTTGCTACTACTTAATTTACGAATATTGTCCCAAACATTAGTTGTGGGAGTGGAAATTGTAAGGGAAGAAATAAACTGTCTCCAAGACTCTCTTCTGCTTTCTCGAATGACACGGCAAGCTGGAGCGCGTGGAATCCGGAATGACTCCAGATTCCCTGAAGTAGGACGCCGATGAAAGAAACCTAGGGCCCTTTGACGGTCAGAAATAGCCAACCAAACCTCCTCGTTTCATCAGGGAACATCACGATGGCCAGATTTAGGGATGGAAGCACTCGCCGTCACGATGACCGTCGAATTAAAATGCCCAGCCTTAACATCGACGTCAGGATGTTGGGATTCACCAAATATGGCGAGCTTGTGGATTTTATCCCAAGCAGAATGGGGAAATGATTGCTGCCACATAGGTCTGGCTGAACCTCCCAAAGGAAGAGAGCAGCGACCCCGGGGCTACACAGAGTTAGGTCGATGGCAGAGGATACACCATTAAGGGTAGAGAAGTGTGTCTGGGTCCCGGTGTTCATTAACACCATGTTTCCCAAGACAAGAATATACTCTATCATCCTCCCACGGGCGTCTGAAAAATTAGACCCCCACAATAGCTTATGCACATTAAATTCTCCCATGATGATATAGGGGAGCGGGAAGTTTTATAAAGAGGGCCTCAAGACTCCTCTTTGAAACGTGTTCACCTGGTGGGAGGTAGATGCAGCACACTGTCACTTCCACAGCAAGGGAGATTCGGACAGCGATCACTTGGAGATCAGATATAATATTAATGTGTTTATGATAAATATTGCTTCGTGCGAATATAGCCACACCTCCGCTAGCCCGA
>CABEEJ010007174.1:16251-27362 GCA_901482245.1 Timema douglasi | reverse complement strand
GGGGGGGGGGGGGGGGGGGGACTGAGCGAGGAAACTGTTTTTATAGCAAACAATATTTTTAGGCAAAATAAATAAAATATCGCTCCAGTAGAAACAAAGAGTTTAATTATCTTCACACGGTGATATCAACAGTTGTTGAATATCTGTGACGTGGTGCCCTGGAATTTAATGACAACTTTTCTGTTCATTTAAAAAGTTTGTTCTATAACGTCGCTAGGCTCGTGACACAGTTTCAACAATTGTTGATATCACCAGGTGAAGGAAATTAAACTTTTTGTCTGTACTGTTGTAGAGATTTATTTGATTTATTTTGACCAACAAACATTTTCTCTCGTCCCCTGCGTCCCCAACTTAAAAACACGAGGATGGGAACTGACCAAACTTATCTCTAAAATGTATTTGTAATTATTCTAGTATTTTGATTACGATTTATTATGTATTTATTTGACGTGTCTAACACGCACTTTCTGGACCGACTGATTATATCAGCACACTAACTTAAATCTAGAACAGACACAACATCCAGTCCTCCTGCCGTTAGTTCATCCCTGTGAAAGGGGAAATTATATTATTATTATTATTATTAGCACCGCGTCTTACTACCCGTTCGGGTTACACGCACTTACGCTAATGTGTAATGGTAGGGTGATTGTGAGATGAAATGAAGGACCTACAGTTTAACGTGGGATCCGAACCACGGTGGAGGCCTGACATTCCCCACATTCACAAGATGTCTTGTCATAGGTGAAGGAAGGGTTTGGTAATCAGATAAATCTGTGCCGGGACCGAGGATTGAACCCCGGACCCCCAACACAAAAGTCCGACACCTTACCCCCTATAAATATTAATAAAGGGTTTAGGGGGAGGGGGGATGGTTGTATGTGCTCTTCAGCTGATCACTAGTCGGGAACTACAGAGTCTATCGTCTTACTACCCATTCGGGCTACACGCTTATTTACTAACTACTCTACTGATTAAGGATTAGGAAGGTTGAATTTAGAGGAAGTGTACTCACATTTTCGTGTGGAGAGAGAGTTGAAAACTATTTAGGGAAAACTACCTTCATTCCAAGACACCCAACCGAGATTCAAACCTAGATCCCCCCCTGTCATCAACAGTCTAGTCAAACTCGAGAGAGCGCCTTAGACCATGCGTCCACCGAAGCGGGTAGTAAAATAATAATTTGAGAAAATGTTGGAGGGGGTGTTTAATTGTTTAAACATTGGTGGACAGGGGCTAATGTTACCTCCCCCCCCCTTTTTTTCATACCTCAGCCACCCGCTTCCGTGGTCGCATGGTCTGATTCGTCACTCTCACGATGGACTGGATGACCGGGGGGCGGGAGATCGAATCCCGTCGGGTGTAATGAGGGTGGTTTTTCCCTGAATGGTTCTCCACGTAAATGTAAGTACACTTCCTCTAAATCCGACCTTCCTCATCCATTAAACTTTAGTGTAACCTGGGTGGGTAGTAAGACGTGACTATACCCCTATTGTCTGGTTGTGATCCCGGCTAGATATCGAGTTGTATTCTAGAACCAGTCGAGAGCTAATCAAGTGCCCGATACCCCCTTGACGATCTCTCAACGTACGCCAGTGTTTGTTCTCCTCACCTTCATGGCTGGTAGCTAGCTCCCCCTGAGGTGTAGACGACCCTCGTACCACCAATCCGTACTCACCACTAATGGTGGAGTGGCTACCCCTCGCCCCGACATCCCCCTCTTAACACCTGCTAGCATGCGTGCCAACCACTCCAACAACACTCCCTTCACACAACACAATAATCTGTACACTGGACACAAATACAACCGTGCTCTAGGTACACTGGGCACAAATACAACCGTGCTCTAGGTACACTGGGCACAAATACAACCGTGCTCTAGGTACACTGGACACAAATACAACCGTGATCTGGGTACACTGGACACAAATATAACCGTGCTCCATGTACACTGGATACAGATACAACCGTGCTCAGGGTACACTGGACACAAATATAACCGTGCTCCATGTACACTGGACACAGATACAACCGTGCTCAGGGTACACTGGACACAAATACAACCGTGCTCTAGGTACACTGGACACAAATACAACCGTGCTCTAGGTACACTGAACACAAATACAACCATGCTCTAGGTACACTGGACACAAATACAACCGTGCTCTAGGTACACTGGACACAAATACAACCGTGCTCTAGGTACACTGGACACAAATACAACCATCCTATATTATTATTATTATTATTATTATTATTAGCACCGCGTCTTACTACCCGTTCGAGTTTTACGCACATACGCTAATGTGTAGTGGTAGGGTGATTGTGAGATGAAATGAAGGACCTACAGTTTAACGTGGAATCCGAACCACGGTGGAGGCCTGGAATTCCCCACACTCACAAGATGTCTTGTCAGAGGCGAAGGAAGGGTTTGGTAATCAGATAAATCTGTACCGGGACCGAGGATTGAACCCCGGCCGCCAGCATAGAAGTCTGACACCTTACCCCCTAGACCGCCAGGTCACCGACAACCATTCTATAGATATACTAAAAGTGATGATAGTAAGTTAATGCTTTTGTTTAGGTACCGTGACTTTGTGACAACCACTTGCTCTAGCCCATACCAGGAGACATAGCGTATTGTAAACACTAAATCTGACAAGCGATGGATCTGGTCAGATTGGTTCAATACAATTTTAAATTCAAAGTTTTAATAAACAACAACGTTAAATCATATGTTACACTTCAAGTTACGACACCCAGACCCATTGTGTGTGTTTGTACCATCCGTATGGAGTAGCTTATAAGATAGTCATAGTGTAATCAGTCAAGGTAAGACTGCTACCTTGCTTGGTTCCACTATAGTGTAACTTATAAGTTAGTCATAGTGTAATCAGTCAAGGTAAGACTGCTACCTTGCTTGGTTCCACTATGGTGTAGCTTATAAAATAGTGTCATAGTGTAATCAGTCAAGGTAACACTGCTACCTTGCTTGGTTCCACTATGGTGTAGCTTGTAATATAGTCATAGTGTAAACAGTCAAGGTAAGACTACTACCTTGCTCGGTTCCACTATGGTGTAGCTTATAAAATAGTGTCATAGTGTAATCAGTCAAGGTAAGACTGCTACCGTTTCGGGGAAAATGGAGTACAAATTGAGATGTCCTCCGTGATCATATTTCAAATAAACTTTATAATTCTTTAATTAATAAAAAAACAACAAATTTAATTTATAAAAACATTAGTATACACATACGTAAATACATACCTAATCACGCCGCCCCCTTACGGGATTGGCAAGAAACTCCATGTAGCTAAAAAAACAACTCCGAACTTAATCCATCATCATTAACTTTTTCTACACCTCCCTATCTTCACTTCAATAACAAGCTCGAACCAACCTAAGTTGCTTCTTATACATTGGCCCATTGGATTCCCTTTCAAACCGCACCTCTTCATCACTCCTTCACCACTAATTCATTACTGACTCTGTCCATACGACTTTTTCAACCCACATTTCTTATATATCTTATTACAACCGCAGTCACCTTGCTCTTGTGTTTCTCCTGACAAACCCATGATTTACATTCATAAAACAATGTTGGCGTCAACAAACGCTTATAATTATCCTGATATTTTTTTACCTTACTTGATACTATTTTACCTCATTTGTAATAGTCCACATACATACAACTACTTTCCAAGATACATCCACCCGTTTGTTGATTTCACCATCTATCCTTCCATTTTTAAGGAACATTCTGCCCAGATACATAAAATCATTCACTTGTTCTAACAGTTTTACATTTATACTATGCTCACAATAATGATAATGATGATAAAAATAACAATTATAATATCGTTTTTATTTAGGTGGAGTTAGGGCCAGTAAACAACGTCTTTAGGTTCGTGTACTCAAAGTTATGCACATCGCATCTACACATTAATTAAAATATGCTTGACTCTATCATTTCTACCATTTATTCTTTGTTTATTACTTGAGGAAGATATTCATTATATATGACGTCATGTTTCGAGTGATTACGAAGCTACACGAAGAATAACGATTATTATGTTCTAACCTCAGGGTTCCTTTCGCCATACACGTTTCATGAATGTTTTGTACCGAGCTTTAACTTTGATGCATAGATGGCAGCATAGGTACTAAACAAATTACGTCATGACGCTTATATTGAATATTTATTATTAATAAATAGATGGCAGCGCGGACAATAAAACAAATGATCCGAATGTTTTAGTCTTTACTACCCTTGATAAATAGATCGCAGCACACATTTAAAAAAATAAAATAAAAAATAATGTAATTTCCAAGATGGCAGTTAGTCAACCACCGTATATTAAGGATGATCAAGGTAATTTAGTAATCTGTTAAAGCACTTCAAACGTGCATAAAAATTAACTGTAAATAACATCACCATCAATAAATTTAAATTCATTATTGACTTTTCCTGGCTGTGTCATGAAGAGCCCCCAATAACATTTCTGCCTCTAACCAGTTGATAGACTTAAAAAGGAATGCACCCGATTTAGGTTATGTAAATGCCTCAAAGGTTCATTATGGGGTGAAGTATTTTTTTTTTACGTAGTATTATTGGCCTTAGTCTGAAGTCAATTCTAGACGTTAGCTCCATTCTAACCTAACAAGAAGTTGTTTTGAATGCGGGGAATGCCAGACCTCCACCGTGGTTCGGATCCCACGTTAAACTGTAGGTCCTTCATTTCATCTCACAATCACCCTACCATTACATACCATTACACATTAGCGTAAGTGCGTATGACCCGAACGGGTAGTAAGACGCGGTGCTAATAATAATAATAATAATAATAATAATAAGTTTTGTTTATCACCTTGTCTTAATACCCATTCAAGTAACACATACTAAACGGCTAATGAGTTAGGGATGAACAAGGCTGAGTTTAGGTAAAGTACGCCCGCATTCGCGGCCAATCACAAGAGAGTATGCGAGGGTCGAGTCTGATCTGCGTATCTGGGGACACCAGAAACATCATAAATAGGTTCAATTCCCGAGTGGTGTTTTCTGTATTGTTTATTGCAGGCAGCACATTCATCGCTGCAAGTCAGCGTCCGGACGGAACCTGGAGGAAACCCAGGCGAGTGAGGGAGGGGTATGTCCCCCAGGACGAGGTACCACTGTGAGTATATCAACTCGTGATGTTAACGCCAAAATATCACTTGGCAGGAAGGGAAGGGAATAGTGCGCAAGTTACTAGTGAAGTTACTAGTTAATAGTGAATTTTAGTTTTATTTGACATGTAACTTAAACGTGTTTTTTTTAAATCAACACAACAAGAATATTATGAATCAATTCAAAACAATATAAATAAAGTTTGTAAATGTCACGCTATAGTAAAATAAAAGAAATAGTCACCAAATTCATGGTATTTACCTCGGCCATACTACGAAACTACCCGAAAAGCATCAATCCGGAAAATACCACATATTATGTTCGTCCACACCAACCTATCTGTATGTTTGGAAGATGAATTAAATCGTAAAACATGTAAGCACCAGATAGTAGCGTACATGTAAGCACCAGATAGTAGCGTACATGTAAACACCAGATAGTAGCGTACATGTAAACACCAGATAGCGTACATGTAAGCACCAGATAGTAGTGTACATGTAAGCACTAGATAGTAGTGTACATCTAAACACCAGATAGGAGCGTACATGTAAGCACCAGATAGTAGCATACGTGTAAGCACCAGATAGTAGCATATCTGTAAGCACCAGATAGTAGCATATGTGTAAGCACCAGATAGTAGCGTACATGTAAGCACTAGATAGTAGCGTATGTGTAAGCACCAGATAGTAGCGTATGTGTAAGCACCAGATAGTAGCGTACATGTAAACACCAGATATTAGCATACATGTAAGCACCAGATAGTAGCGTACATGTAAGCACCAGATAGTAGCGTATGTGTAAGCACCAGATAGTAGCGTATGTGTAAGCACTAGATAGTAGCGTATGTGTAAGCACCAGATAGTAGCGTACATGTAAGCACCAGATAGTAGTGTACATGTAAGCAGCAGATAGTAGCGTACATGTAAGCACCAGATAGTGGCGTACATGTAAGCGCGACTCTAATGTTCGCTGTTGATGGCTTGTCGTTGCTTGCAGTTACGAAAGTAAAGGAAGACAGTTCGCCAAAAGTAAGCCCGAGTACCCGGTGGGGCTCCCCATCGAGGTGATCAACGAATCCAAGGCCCGCCACGCCAAGAAGAAAGACAAGGCTGCCAACTCACCCATCCCAGGGCTAGTCTTGGAGTCACCGCCGGACGGTGAGTTGTTGTCGGCGCTGCGAGCTCTTTGCCGTTCACAAACCTCCGCGCTGAAATGTTGTCGGATGTAAACTTGATTACTCGGCTTACTCTTTTCAGAAAGTTGCTCGGTGGCGGCCCAAAATACTACTCAATGTTGGCAAAACCTATATGTCTTTGTCGCTTGTCGTGTTGAGCTCGACTGCTGAGGACGGGGAGATCGAGGTTCGAATCTCGGTCGGGTGAACTGGGGGTGGTTTTTCCTAAATGGTTTTCCCCTCTCCCTCCACGCAAATGCGGGTTCACTTCCTCTAATTCAACCTTCCCAATTCCTAATCCATTAGAGTAATTAGTACTTAAAGCGTATAACCTGAACGGGTAGTAAGACGCGGTGCTAAATATTATTATGTCTTTGTGCTCAGGTAAATCGGGTAAAAAGAAAAAGAAGAAGAGAGGTTCGTGCAGTCCGACGTCGGACAACATAAGCGACACACTGTCACGGACGCACCTCTTTCCGGCGGAACCAGAGAGCTGCGAAGAGGCAGCGTCCCCGACCTGCGGAGTCTGGAAGACGGTCCCCTCATCGTCAAAGACCTCGAAAGCCACCTCGCCCGGCATGAAACAGAGCGGTCACGAGGCGGAAGCGGGCGGCGCGGTCCTAGATCCGGCCAAGAGGATCAAGAACTTGCGTAAGCGACTGCGGGAGATCGAGGGCATCGAACAGAAGATGATGTCGGGGGAGTTGAAAAGTTTGGAGAAGGATCAGATCGAGAAAGTCGGGAGGAAACGGGAAATCCTGAGGGATATTGAGCTTCTGGCCGAGATTCTCGGGGAAGAGTAGAAATGCCCCTCGGGGGGGGGGGGGCCCTTTACCTGTTTGACTGCACCACTGCGAGAGAACCGATGATTCACATACCTCGATACACGACCAAAATCCTTGCGCATTGCAAACTCTATGTTTTCTAAGGTCGGTGTGATGAGTCATAACCAATATTTTGTGTTCAAATTTTAACAAATAAGTTTTAGTTTTATTTGTGTCGAGCAAACACTCGCAAGACTTATTTATTGTGTAAGTTGGGTAAGAAAATATGTTCATTTAGCGCACAATCTACAGTTATGTTCACCCACCAGGAGGTCAATTTGAATTTCATTTTATTTGTGGCTACTATTGATTTGATTTATTCTTGTCAAGACCTTTATACACACTTTATTAAGAGATGTAATATTGAAACCCTTAAATTTTATCATATTCGAGAGATTTGAAAGAATCATAAAAAAAATAGTGTCAAATCCAAATCTGAAGACTGATTTGAAATTACAAATTTTTTCTAATCAATAGAATCAATCATAAAATAAAATTGATGAAATATAACATTTTTGATGATTCTAATTTGTTTTCAAGGCTATCTAAATAAAAATCTTAGTTTAGGACTTAAGATTCGGATTTGACCCATCTTTAATTTTAATTTAAATATTTATCTTTGTTATATCTATGGGAAAAAAAAGTTCATTAAGCCAATATGATAGAACTAAAAAAAAAAATTAAGCACAACAGTAAAAACACAAACACAAATCTACAAACATTTACCCACCTCAGTGTCGTAGTTAGCTAACGCACTTGTTTCGTGTTGAGCTAGACTGCCGAGAACGGGGAGATCGAGGTTCGAATCTCGGTCGGGTGAACAGGGGGGTGGTTTTCCATTCACCTCCACACAAATGTGGATTCACTTACTCTAAATTAAACCTTCTCAATTCCTAACCCATCAGCATAATTAGAACTCGAGCGTATAACTCAAACGGGTCGGGTTATAAGACTAAATAACGTAAAAACAAACATTTCCTTATTTTGATGCCACATGGTTTCTTGCTCAGGAAGGGTAGTATTGTTTTCTACTTTCATTTCCGCTTCATTTTTCTACGGTTCTATCATATTTATTTAAATGAAATATTGATTTTAATGAATTTAAGCGAAATAAACCGAAGTGTCGGACGTTGGTAACTTGACAGTGATCCAGTTAAAAGAGTCGGGCCGAGTATTTTGTGGTAAAAATGAATTTATGTGGCTGCCATTAGATTTGTAATAGTGACGTTAAGTATTTTTTGTAGTTTAGTGTTTCATAATTGTATTAAATCGGTCAAAGACTAAACAAAGTCTTCTCATTACGAAGGAAAGAAAGATTTATGGCAGAGATCTCGGTTGATTTTAAATGTTTCGTTTTAATTGTGTATAAGTTATTATTGTTTTGATTTTAGAAGTACAGTTTTTTTTTTTTACATATTTTTATTTGACTTTTGATTTGATCATTCGACTGAAATTGTTTATAGTAGGCTTATGTGAAGCTTCTTTGCTTTGAAACAAATATTAGCTTCGACTTGGCTTCCAAAGTAATTACAGCTTCGACAATTATGAAGCTTCACCAATAAAAATATTGGCAGCTAAATTACTCATTTTATCATTATTTATTGCCAATCTGAAGTATAAGTGAATAATAAGTTGTGATAACTTGATTTAATAAAACAAAAAATTACAAACAATTATGCAATAAACTATTTTACAAATGATTTTGGTGCATAAAGTTATACAGATAATCAAAATATAATATATTTTCAAGTAGAAACCAAGTAACAATTTTTTTTTTAATATTCCATAGGCCTGTATTTGATTCGAGTCTGCTTCGAATCAACAATGTTGACTTCGATCACCTTCATTTCATAGAAATATATTTAATACTTGGTGAGTGGTTGATCTAAGACACAATCGTGCAATAGCAACTCTTCCTCTCTAGTTTCATCAGACACGGAGAAAAACTTCCTTATCCCTCTTTTGCATTTCTTCTTAATTTAGGTGACCTGGAGGGTCCGGGGTTCAATCCTCGGTCCCGGCACAGATTTATCTGATTACCAAACCCTTCCTTCACCTCTGACAAGACATCTTTCTCTGACAAGACATCTTGTGAATGTGTGGAATGCCAGGCCTCCACCGTGGTTCGGATCCCGCGTTAAACTGTAGGTCCTCCATTTCTTCTCACAATCACCCTACCATTACACATTAGCGTAAGTGCGTATAACCCGAACAGGTAGTAAGATGCGGTGCTAATAACAATAATAATAATTCTTAATTTAACGTGCAAATTGTTAACCCCACCCCTTACCCTTCCAGCCAGAACCTGTAAGTGGGGAGAAGGGGGCGATACCTCCCTTGACTTGGCGCGCCCGGGTGTGGTGCAGGGCTGTGCGCAAGAACAATGCTAAGCACGGCCAAAGTACAAACAAATTTGTTTGCTAGGATGATCAAGCTCAATTACAAGAAATGACGCTAAAAAAGTTAGTTGCGGAGAAGTCTGCTCCTGAGCAGGGTTTAGCTCGACTCGTACGTTTGATATTTCCTCAAAATATCGAGACAACACATATTTTGATATCACTTTGTTTTCGCGACAAACAGAATACGGCTGACATAGATTATCAAGAAGTCTTTAATCCGACTACTCAATATACATGGGTATAATATAAAATATGCCTATGAAATTGTTATTATTATTAGCACCGCCTCTTACTACTCGTCCGGGTTATACGCACTTACGCTAATGTGTAATGTTAGGGTGATTGTGAGATGAAATGGAGGACCTACAGTTTAACGTGGAATCCGAACCACGGTGGAGGCCTGGCATTCCCCACATTTACAAGATGTCTTCTCAGAGGTGAAGGAAGGGTTTGGTAATCAGATAAATCTGTGCCGGGACCGAGGATTGAACCCCGGCCGCCAGCACACAAGTCTGACACCTTACCCCCTAGACCGCCAGGTCACCCCTATGAAATCAGACACTGATAAAACCACTCTCACCTTTTGGAAATAACCCGTAGAGTGAAAATATTCCTGGTTATTTCTTAACTCGACTGCCATAGTCCCAACTTTGGTTTTTATAATCATATGATTCCTGATCTGTCCCCATTAATAGACTTGCTCTTCTCACTGAAAAAAGTGTTTTTTCACCTTTTCAACAATTCTTTGTTTGTTTATAATCGTCAGTATCGAAGGCAGTGGAATGAGGATCATTTTATTTCCTGCTGGGGCGTAGTACCCGTGTGTGAGGGTTCATCAATCATGTGACTGCTAGCCAGACGTTCTAACCAAGCATCTGATAGACTGGTACTTGTGCTTGACTGGTACTTGAGCAGTGCTTATCGTCGATCTTGCGTACAGTTCCAAGGCTTGTCTGTCACCCGATAACAAAGAAATGGCAGGTCCGCGGTATTAACATTTGCCACACAGTCGACAAGTACAAAGATATTTCCTTAGAATATACTAGCTTCGGGTCTATTTCATTTGTCGTGAAAGTTTTAGACCAAGTAGAGCTTGGTCGCTCTGTTAAGATTTGTCTTAGTTGTCTTCGTATTTACAATAAAATTGCAATATGGCTTGGTGTGGATATGTTTAAATGAGCGCAATATTCTCGAGATATCCGGGCAATAATGCCAACACTCGCACGATTCATTACTCTTCAAAGTTCTTCCACATTTGATTGTCTCGAATTACTGACAGGAAACAAAGTTCATTACAATCTCACGTAAGAGCCGATTTTTATCGTGTTGGTAACAAGCTAAGAGGCCGAGGGCAGCCAAGTGATGTTGGCGAGACTGACTATGGGCCTAGAGCTAGTCAAGTCCTACAAGTGTTTGTTTAAAAGTTATTTTTATGTGCATCGCATATTAGTCTCGGCTATAGGCAAATATGCGCTAATAAGGTAGGTACTAAGAAGGTAGAATTTAGAGGAAATGTACTCAAATTTGCACAGGTATTGTGGTAGGGG
>CABEEJ010007174.1:0-16074 GCA_901482245.1 Timema douglasi | reverse complement strand
GGGGGGGGGGGGGTTACATGTCTCCAATAATTATTCTAACTTAAACCTGTGTTGCCAACAAAGTTTTAGCTGGAAATTGTGTTGAAATATGTAAAAGTCGACTCCATTGAAATTATCGGCATTTTCCCCCAGTTTCTTTTGTTTTTTATCGACAGGCCCGGAAGTTTGTAATGTCCTTCAGTTATACCAACTTGCAAGACCACTCTATCGTCTGTCAAGTGAATAGGTTAGGTCGCTCACTAAGACATTCATGTAAATATGTTATATATGTGCTAGAGGTGCGCTGATTGGAGTGCCCAATAACCAATATTGGTTTTCAGAATAATTGGCCAAGTTTCATTTACAGTCCCAATTACCATTTGTGAAATAAGTTTCTCGAGATACGTAATGCCGAAGTTTAACCGTGTTGTGGTGGTAATACTTTTGGTAGTAAGCTCAACCAACGATGCGGCTTTATCAACTGTGACGGATGACGTCTTGCTAATTCTGATCTTTGGCGAGTTCTGTGCTACAAGGTTTTTGACTTTGTGTACCGATATTAAAATAACTGTGTGTGAAATAAGTTTATATTTTGTTATATTTATATTATTTATATTTTATTTTTTGTAATAAATTTAAATTTTTTTTAATTAACACTGCTTCTTAAGATAGTGTCATTTTAATATTTTACTTGTACAGTCAATAATGAAACAATTAACAAACGCATTAAACAAACGAGTTTAAAAAAAAGAGGTCATAGTGTAACTCTTATACCAATGATCAAATATTGTTTGTTTTTGGAAAACATGAACCGATCAAATGTTCTCCTCATCCCAGCCCAGTGTACTTCTAGTATTTACAATTATATTATAGAGATATGTAATGATTTCAAAGGTTATATTAATTTTTGTGAAATTGTTCAAATTTATTTTCAAACACTGTTCCTTCTTTTGTTTGTTAAGAATATGTATTCCATTATGTAACAAGTCAACAATTAATGTTACTTTAGATAGATTTTTATTAATAAATGATTTAATTCCTTTTAAAAAAACAACAACATTACAATATTGTGTATCTGTGTTCTCTTTGTTGCGTTCAACAAGATCGGTAACCAGTGGTGCACCTAGAAACCTTCTCCTTGGTAGGTTGTACGGGGGAAATCGAGGCTTGTGATTGGCCGTATAGAACGAGGGTTGTATTTTTCGACCTAGCGCGGTCGTAAAAAAAATTACCCGATATCTTCTATTCTAAAACACCATTGATTGTAAAAACGCACCTTAATCTATCGGTACCACCAATATAGAGAAAAAAAAAATTGATTCGTTGAAAATAAATAAAAAGCTAAAATTATACTTACACTAAGAATATTTTTATTACAGAATTCAATTTACTAACAACAATAGTACATTATTTGTCAGTAGGTATTCGTTCATCTCGTCCTTCTGAATCGGTATCAATCTGATTCTGTCGAGTCGTATTTATCCCGTAATATATCGTCTTCCGAGTCATCGGGAAGATTGCTCGAAAAAGAACTAAGATCCTTAGAGATTTTTAAATGGGGGGAGGGGGGCTGCTTCTTAGAATTGAAGAAATACAGAAAAACTGTTCTTTGTAATCCAAATGAGTTACATCTTGATATAGGTGCAGCAATTCCTTATGGTTGTTTCTTCGAGCGTGCACATGGTCTCGTGTGTGTGTGTGTGTGTACGTGTGTAAAAAATAATTCTGAAATGTTTTTAATCAACAAATATCCTTAAGGAATTGCTGAGCCCGTATCCAGTCGTAACTCATTTGGATTACAAATAACGTGTGTGTAATATACATACATGTATATATATGTATATATAGAAAAAGGTACAAAGAAGAATGATAGAAAAACACAAATAAGAACAAAAATGAAAGAACCTTTTGATTTTATTTGCAATATTTATGTGCATTTTCTGAACTGATTGATTATATCAGCACAAGACTTATAAACTAACTTAAATCTATAATAAACACAACACCCAGCCTCCTGACCGTTAATCCATCACTGAGAAAAAGGAGACGACCCCCAATCTCACTGATAATAAATATTTTGGTCATGCCGAGAATCGAACCTGGGACACTTAGCTCAATAGACAAGACGCGTTACCGAGACATTGGGTCTGACAATATAAAAGTTAAACAAAACAAGCCCAATAAAATATGTTTTTAAGCATAAAATAATTTAAGAAAAATAAATATTCAATCTTCGATAATATTTCATATATTTGATTTGCTTCAAAGTGAAAAAATACACTTTCCATACCTCTAATAATAAATAACACATTGAAGATAAAAAATTATTGAATCGGTCTTTTCAAAAAGGCCACATTTCCAATTTGTACTAAAATTCAACTCACCCATTTTTAAATACTACTAAAGAGAAGGCGCTTATTCCATTGGAAAATGCCACCTAAATGAATCTTCTTTATTTATATTAATATAAATTAAATGAAAAGTTTGTCAGTTTGAAGCAAAGAAAAGTGTTGCATGGGGTAACCACGCAATTCCTTATGATTTTTCCCCAATAAATTTAACTGTCTCTCATGTAAAAATTCACATTAGTGGAAATAACCGAGTGAATGATTTGCGTGTGACATGTTAACTATCGTCTGTTTGGCGACAAGGGGGGTCGTCATGGCGGGATAGTTCCCCTCTCCTCCTCTTGGTCCCCGATGAGAGACATCGTCTACCAGAGGTCGCACTTGTGCCGGGGGTTCATGGGGGAGCCACTCGGACACCCCCAAACCTGCGAGAACTCGGGACTGTTGGAGAGCGTCCCGTGGACTCGCAGTCGGTGCGGGCTGTGGGGGTCCGACAGAACCTCCTGGAGGAGGGACTCCTTGGTGGTCGACTCACACCACACCTGAAACAACATGCGTGACTAGTACCTGTCCTTCAATTCTTACACGTATTTAAATAATCCAGGATATTTTATCTTATTATCCCGATCTTTGATAACTTCGTTCTTAGAGCTCAAAACCCAGTCCTGTACCAAAGACTTAAGTTCTAATCCCGATTTGAAGTCCCCTTAGGTGTGATTCAAGCCAGAGCCTGCTCTCTGGACCACGGCTGAGGCTGGAGTGTGAGGTGAATCCTCCTGCCGTGTTACGTACCATCCCGAAGCCGATGAAGAAGAGCTGCTCTGGCGAGTACTCCTGCAGCCCGGGTAGTCTGGGTTCCTCTCCGGTCTCGCGCACCAGTGTCTTGTAGGCGTGGTAGGCCTGCCTCAGCCCCCCCAGATCCGCCATGTTCTCTCCTTGTGTTATCACTCCATTCATCTGTGACAGCGTGGAAGTTAGACGAGCAGGATACTCGGGTAGACGGTCAGATTGAAAGTTGTGTTGCACGGAGAGTGTGTGATCATCCGTTCAGAGGGAATGTACCCGCATTTGTGGGAATGGAGAGTGAGATACCATTAAGGTAAATCCACCCTCAGTAAACCCGACTGAGATTCGAACTCTGAAGCTGGTCACGGCATCCTGAGAGAAAGAGAGTTAGTTTCAACTCCACGACTTGTAGAATTTATTATTTTGAGTTGACTGTACCTTGACCTCCCTCCTGACCAGACTGTCCAGTTCCGGGACTCTGTACGAGTTGTATTGATCAATGAAACACTGAGCTTTCTTCAAGTAGGTGTCGGTGGTAGAGCTGGTCCACCACTGGGCCAGGTTGCCGTACTTGTCCGTCTGGCGACCTGGACAGACACGACTTTTTTAGCTACTGATTCTGTTTTTGGACTCCTCCACATGATTGCAGTCGGGACGATATCGCGAGTACGGTTGGTCGCACTGCACTGTCTCTGATGCAAGGAGCTAAACTGGGATACAATTCAACCAGCTGCATTGAAACTAATTTCCTATTTTATAAACACAAAACATATTTTAAGGACAAGATTTCACTGCCACCGACAACTTCTTCAGGTCAAGAAAGTAGACCGACGCACCTGTTCGGACTGTCGACAGCTGATTGCTTTTCAATTATGATTGCATTGTATAGATAGCAGCACTTGGATTCATTTCTTTTACATCCATTACCATTTCCGGCCTGTGCCCTAGGTCAGTATTTTTACTCAAGCCATATTATATTATTTTCCCACCGCCGGCTGGCTAGGTCCAACGTAACTTCATATGTCTTATAATCCAACTTAAGACTAAGACAGGCACAACATCCAGTCCCCCGGCCGTTAATTTATCAATGTGAAAGGGCAAACCCTCATCTCACCAATGGTAAATTTTTCGGTCATGCCGGGGATCGAACCCGGGACCCTCAGCTTAGTAGACAGAGACGATACCGACTGAGCGAAGGTGCCGGATACTGGATGACTGCTGTGTGTGATGGTGAGAGCTCATGTTGGTATGAGTGTGTGTTTTTTTAGCGTTTTATCTAGCAAATATTTGTACTCCTGTATCACTCGGCTAGGTCTGTTGGCATCCGTTCCTCCTTATTTAGACTGTGGCTAGGCTTGGTAATCTATTCCAAATAGCGTTTAGATTATTGTTTTATAATGAAGAAAATTGATAAAACAAAAGAAAAAGGGAAATTAAACTACAAAGAGTAAATTTGATGAAGAAAGCCCACCAAAGGAAAGAGGAAAAATGTGGGAAGAGTCCAATGCACAAAGGTGACATCTTCTTCCTTTCTTCTGTCTTCTATAGTAGAAGTAGTCACACACACATTTTAACACAGATAGGATAATATTTCGGCATTGTTGCCATTATTATTATTATTATTATTATTAGCACCGCGTCTTACTACCTGTTCAGGTTGTACGCACTTACGCTAATGTGTAATGGTAGGGTGATTGTGAGATGAAATGGAGGACCTACAGTTTAACGTGGAATCAGAACCACGGTGGAGGCCTGGTGTCCCCCACATTCACAAGATGTCTTGTCATGCTGCCTTTATCGAACACTAAGAAGAAGTGAGTACAAATAAACACAAAACAATGGATTACTCCATTTTGAATTCAATTCGTTAATTTGAAGAGTTTTCGGAGAGACAACCTTAAACTTGCAACATTTGGAAAATATCCAATCATTCGTTTCCAAGTTTTATTAAAGAAGGTACCAACATATTCTATATAAATATATATATATATATATAAAATATTTTAGCACCACGTCTTACTACCCGTTCGGATTATACGCTTTAAGTACTAATTACTCTAATGGATTAGGAAATGGGAAGGTTGAATTAGAGGAAGTGAACCTGCATTTGCGTGGAGGAGGGAGGGTGGAAAACCATTTAGGAAAAAACCACCCCCAGTTCACCCGACCGAGACTCGAACCTCGATCTCTCCCCGTCCTCAGCAGTCGGGCTCAACACGACAAGCGCGTTATCCAACTACGCCACCGAGGCGGGTAACATATTCTAAAACCACTTTACACCACTGTGGATATTTAGAAATGGTAGCGATATCAGGACTCACCGTTGCAATTCGTCCCTCTCTCCGATACAATCCCCGACAGGAATAATCTCCCTTATATTTGAAGGACAGAGCTACTCTTCTATAGAAATGCAACTTCAGGTCATTTTAAAAGCGAAACGAAGCGGCCGTCACCAACTCACCCATGTCGTCGAAACCGTGCGTTATCTCGTGTCCTATCACGACCCCGATACTGCCGTAGTTTAGAGCTCTGTAAAAACGTGCAACATGGCGACACACCATATTAATCAGACTGCAAACATTTTGGTATCTAGACAAGAAATCAACTTTATCCACCGCTTTTTAAAACGAAAACTTAATAAACCTGTCAAATAAGAGATTTTCAATTTCAAATTATTATTATTATTATTATTATTATTAGCACCGCGTCTTACTACCCGTTCGGGTTATACGCACCTACGCTGATGTGTAATGGTAGGGTGATTGTGAGATGAAATGGAGGACCTACAGTTTTTAACGTGGGATCCGAACCACGGTGGAGACCTGGCATTCCTCACATTCACAAGATGTCTTGTCAGAGGTGAAGGAAGGTTTTGGTAATTAGATAAATCTGTGCCGGGACCGAGGATTGAACCCCGGCCACCAGCACAGAAGTCTGACACCTTACCCCTAGACCGCCAGGTCACCTAATTTCAAATTGAATCCAAATCTAATATTTCATCATGAAATGTTATCAAACACCAATTGTATGGTAGGATAATTTATCTGTATTTTTAATCGATTTAATTTTAAAAAAATGAAGTAAATAAACCGTGTCCAAATGATGACTAGATTTTAAATGCTACCTTGCATGTTTTTTTGGTTGTGTCAATTAATGGATCTATGTTTACTTCTTTAAAAGTTAAAATCATTCAAATGTTTTGACTTTTCGAATCAAACTTTGAGTCAAATTACGTTTGAAACCGAAAGTGGAGATCTATTTAGATTTGACATTTAGAATCAAATACGAATCCTAAAAGAAGGATTGACTTAAGATTAAAATTTGTGAAGCTTAAGCAACCAAAACCATAAACTTGTTTCAAGTTTATAAATTAATGAAATAAATTCTTGTGGTAAACCGGAGGATGGGAATATTAGTGTAAAAGATTGTAGGTTGGTAGCACTTACTCGAGTCTCCCCTTCTTGAAGAATGGCGGCTGCAACACTGCGGCAGGAAACACTGAAACAAGTAGTGTTGGAAGGTTGGTATTGGACGATTCACGGTCGAGAACGAACACAGTTCACACTACACTGCTGTCACTGGACAGAGGGGAACACACTACACTGCTGTTCACTGGACAGAGGGGAACACACTACACTGCTGTCACTGGACAGAGAGGAAAACAGTTCACACTACACTGCTGTCACTGGACAGAGGGGAACACACTACACTGCTGTCACTGGACAGAGGGGAACACAGTTCACACTACACTGCTGTCACTGGACAGAGGGGAACACAGTTCACACTACACTGCTGTCACTGGACAAAGAGGAACACAGTCCATACTACACTGTCACTAGACAGAGAGGAACACAGTTCACACTACACTGCTGTCACTTGGACAAAGAGGAACACAGTCCATACTACACTGTCACTGGACAGAGAGGAACACAGTTCACACTACACTGCTGTCACTGGACAGAGATAAGGGTTGCTATTGTCCCCCAAAGAGGAAAAAGGACAAACAAACAAAATGGAGAAGTTAAAGTTTTCATTTCAGACCAAGAAGAAGCTCGTATAACTTACGGATGGAGTTGGTTTGAGGAACGTAGAACGCGTTGACTACTTCAGGCGCACACTCCCACCTGTCAAACAGAAAGTTAAACTAAACACACCTTTTCTACAGTTCACATCGTCCATCTCAAGAGAATATTACCCACTTTGGTGGCCACATGGTCCGCGACGCGACTCTCGCAACAGACTATAATATAATAATATTTAGCACCGCGTCTTACTACCCGTCCGGGTTATACGCTTTTAAGTACTAATTACGCTAATGGATTAGGAAGGTTGAATTAGAGGAAGTGAACCCGCATTTGCGTGGAGGGAGAGTGGAAAACCATCCGACCGAGATTCGAACCTCGATCTCCCCGTCCTCGGCAGTCGAGCTCGACACGACAAGCGCGTTAGCCAACTACGCCACCGAGGCACGTACGTGAAGAATAAAGCCTCTCTTTATATATAAACCATGATAGATTCCTATCCCTAGCTGTTTGGTCAGATGTGCTACCCACGGATAGCACCTACTCGATACCTTGGTGGCCAGAGCTGACGAGTCGGTGAAAATGTTCCCACTCAGACTCCGGCTTGAAAATAAAAACTTGTTGTAATATTATAACAATGTATGTTTAATACAGTAGGGCCCCAATGTCCGCGGGTAATTACCTTCCTAGATCTACCGCGGGGACGTGAAACCGCGGGTAATACCTTCCTAGATCTACCGCGGGGACGTGAAACCGCGGGTAATACATTCCTAGATCTACCGCGGGGACGTGAAACCGCGGGTAATACCTGACTATTATATTACGTGATATTCATGTAACATACATAAATATGGTAAAGTTTAATTGATAAATGATTCACAGTAAGACATCACCGACATTAAATGAAGTAATAACGTGTATTGTACATTGTAGTGTACTCGCTAGTCTCTATTCTACTTGTTGCGACGATCACTGATGATGATGATGATGATGATGATGATAATGATAATGATAATAATGATAATGATATGATAGCACAATGCCCACGATGAGGAGCTGAAGTGGGGTGATGGTGTTGGCATTGGGACTTGTAAACAATTGTTTTCCTTTTATTAAAAGTAAATAAAATTGGGCAGCGGTAAACCGCGGATACTGCTTCAGCGGATACGAGGACCCTAATGTATATCGTTTTAATTTTCTACTTTGTTTTATACTCTAGGACTAATATTTGTAATTCTGATCGACAAAGTTGTTTAAATCTAAATTCACAATGTGAAAGAAGCTTCCCATTAGGTCGACCGTATTGAAACATTTTATTGATGTAGATTTGATATTACTAATTAATATACTTTAGACGATCTGAAGGAGTGAAAGTCGGAGGCTTGGCATTACTAAAAATGTTGCTAGGAGGTGATAGGTCACGGGTTAAAACACTTTGTGTCCCCAGTGCTCCGACCAGAGACCCCGGAGGGGCAGTACCTCTGTGACAGAAACATTGGCTACTCACTCCTTCCTTTCGACAGGTTGATGCAGTTTGGACAACATCTGATGCATCGCAAGTCTCTCCAGGCTCACCACATTCTGCAGATGGTTCTTACCAACACGAATCTGATAAAAAGATTATAAAAAACAAGGTTCAAGAATAACTGCGGTAAGTTCTTAGGAAATATGAAATAATCAAATATTATTATTATATTATTATTAGCACCGCATCTTACTACCAGTTCAATGGTAGGGTGATGAAATGGAGGACCTACAGTTTAACGTGGAATCCGAACCACGGGGGAGGCCTGGCATTCCCCACATTCACAAGATGTCTTGCCAGAGGTGAAGGAAGGGTTTGGTAATCAGATAAATCTGTGGCGAGACCGAGGAATGAACCCCGGACTCCCAGCACAGAAGTCCGACACCTTACCCCCTAGACCGCCAGGTCACCTAGTAATTAATTAATCAGATAAACTGAGTCGATCTTGATAAGATGATTATTATTACTACTAATATTGCTTGAGTTATTTAATGAGTACTTTCTAAACACAGTGTTACATCCATACATCGGGACACACAAACCTAACGCTGTCAACTATTTCAGGCCATGGGCACCCATAAATGGGCGATAAAAGGGCTTCAGACCCTCTTACCCTTCTACATTGTTTACTTTTTTTTTCGCTTGTAATTGTTTGTGTGTTAGATATTTGGCTGCTAACAACTTCTAATCACCAATATTTGCTTTAACAGATAAAAATGGTAAAATGTAGATTTCCTCCTGTTCCCTTTTCAACACCTCTTTCTTTTCATTTTGTTCTGTTCAATAAACGCGTGAGAAATATAATTTGTCTCTTTTCAATGGGCTCAGCTACGATTAAATTTTATATTTGTTAATTTTTCAGAAACTTCTTTTGTTGCTGTGAAAATTAATTTTTGAAACTATTCATATAATTAGCTCAGATGCTCTAAAATTTCCTCCCACAGGGTAAAATTCCCGAAATTCTCTCTCAAGGAAGGGGGCCTGGTACCCCCCAGGGTAAAATTCCCGAAATTATCTCTCAAGGAAGGGGGCCTGGTACCCCCCAGGGTAAAATTCCCAAAATTCTCTCCCAAGGAAGGGGGCCTGGTACCCCCAGGGTAAAATTCCCGAAATTCTCTCTCAAGGAAGGGGGCCTAGTACCCCCAGGGTAAAATTCCCGAAATTCTCTCTCAAGGAAGGGGGCCTGGTACCCTCCAGGGTAAAATTCCCGAAATTCTTTCTCATGGAAGGGGGCCTAGTACACCCAGGGTAAAATTCCCGAAATTCTCTCTCAAGGAAGGGGGCCTGGTACCCCCCAGGGTAAAATTCCCGAAATTCTCTCTCAAGGAAGGGGGGGCCTGGTACCCCCCCTGGGCAGATGCTAGATGAGCATTCAGATGAATGCTGGTGCATTCTCTATCTGCCCTCCTCATACCTTCAAACAAGGTAGTATTCAGACACGGTTGAATGTCTTAGCTCGGCTGGTAGCATGTCTGCCTAATAAGGGTCCCAGGTTCGATTCTCAGCACAGCCAAGAAATGCCTCATCGGTGAAATGTGGGTTCCCCCTTTTCACAGTAATGAGCTAACGGCCGGGGGTCTGGATGTTGTGTCTGTTCTGGAGTTAAGTTAGTTCATAAGTTGTGCGCTGATATATTCGGTTGGTTCAGATAGTGCACGTTAGAGTAGGTCCCAGTCGCATGGACCCCAACCCACTCACGCCTGCGTGGAACTCCAGGAAGGCCGTTTTGTTGGAGAACCAGTCGGGGTAGCCCACCAGCTCCGTCATGAGTCTGGCCTTGTCCTGCGCCACCTGGCGCGTGGCTGTGTCCATCCACTCCAGCCGGTCCACCTGGCGCATGAACGCCTCGCGGATGTTGTTCAGCATCTGCAACGCCTGATAAACACGTTCATCCGACAGTTAGAACATTACACGCTGTGTTACATGACGGAAGTGCACGGAAAGAGGCCCAACTTACAGATTTCTTGGCCCGGTTGTCAAAGTGACGGCTCACGTACTTGTAGCCAACAGCAAAGCTTAGCGAGGTCGATGTTAACATAGCACAATCTCGCCACCTTTACGACAGCAAAAACAAAACTATAAGCAGCAACTTAAAAACAAAAGTCATGATATAGTTGGGATACCATTGCACCTGGGACCTCCTGATATTAGTCTAGGGTGCATGAAGTGCCCAGTCAAACTTTATTCTGGCAGTAATCCCCTGAGATCCTCAATAACCCCCTGGATACCTTGAGTGTCCCAACAGTAGCCCCTTGAATACCCTCAGTGATCAAAGAGTAGTCCCCTGGAGACCCTCAGTGATCAAAGAGTAGTCCCCTGGAGACCCTCAATGAACAAAGAGTAGTCCCCTGGAGAAAGTCAGTGCCTCAAACTAGTCCAAGGTTAGATATTTCAGGAGACTGTACCTTGGTAGGTCCTCTTGAAGTCCACTGATCACCTGGTCCATCTGGAACCCCAACTCTCTCATCCTCTGGTTGGAGTCCCTGGATAACTTTCTCACCACACACCACCCGAGGAAGTTACCTGACGACAACAACAACACCACCGTTACCCCACCTGGCGCGGAGGATACCTCTAGTCGTCTTGTACAGAGGGTGACATTTTACTTTCATAAAGAGCGTACTCGCGTACACTTGCCATGTGACATTTCAATTAAATCCCCCAACCGAGATATGAAGCAAGAAACATCTGAAAATGGCACACGCAAGTTAACTGCGGTCCCAAAAACACCTCCACGCTGAATACTTTGCTTGTGTCTTGGGGCCAACTCCTCCCTTTACTTATATTTCGTAGCCATGAACATTTAGTTTTACCGCCGATATATCTTACTGTCAACATCGATAATATCTTATTTCATTATTAGGTTATATTTGGAAGAAATTAAAGTAAATTATTATTATTAGCACCGCGTCTTACTACCCGTTCGGGTTGTACACACTTAAGCTAATTTGTAATGGTAGGGTGATTGTGAGATGAAATGGAGGACCTACAGTTTAACGTGGAATCCGAACCACGGTGGAGGCCTGGCATTCCCCCACATTCACAAGATGTCTTGTCAGAGGTGAAGGAAGGGTTTGGCAATCAGATAAATCTGTGCCGGGACCGAAGATTGAACCCCGGACCCCCAGCAGAGAAGTCCGACACCTTACCCCCTAGACCGCCAGGTCACCCAAAGTAGAGTAAAGTCGGAGAGAAATGTATAAAAGAGAACAAACACAAGATGGCCGTTACAACACAGTTCACACTTTACACTGCTGCCAATTGACAGAGAGGTAATGGCTGTGACCTAGGTTTCATTCTATCAGGGAGGAGTGTGAAACGCGCAACGCAACTTCCTAAAAGGAGGAAACCAATAAACAGTGTTATTTAAAAAGTATTGATAGTATTTAACTTGAGTGTTGCAGATCTCGATCTAGTAACGTTTCTAGCTGTCAGATAAAGACGCTTACAGTGAAAATTGGACTGTAAGCGTGTCGCGCCCTAGCGGAGGAAATGCTAAATATGTGTACCCCTCCCTACCAACTAGGCGGAGCGTTATCATCTGTCCAGCAGCCGAGTAGGGGGAAGGCAAGTTTGGCGAGTACACAGCATTGTAGGGACTCTTAACAGAGATATCCTAATCGACCTTTGGCAAGAAAATTACAAACTGCTGTTTATTACCTCCGGTTTTCGAGCCCCTTTAGTAGGCGACAAGCTGCTTCAGACCAGGGCGTCATGCAAAGTAAATCCGGCCCTGAAACGACTCCATCCCCCTCTGTAATTCCACCCATTCTTCTCCTCACACACCCGCCTCGGTGGCGCAGTTGGCTAACGCGCCTGTCGTGTTGAAGCTCGACTGCTGAGGACAGGGAGATCGAGGTTCGAATCTCGGTCGGGTGAACTGGGGGTGGTTTTTCCTAAATGGTTTTCCACTCTCCCTCCACGGAAATGCGGGTTCACTTCCTCTAATTCAACCTTCCCAATTCCTAATCCATTAGAGTAATTAGTACTTAAAGCGTATAACCCGAACGGGTAGTAAGACGCGGTGCTAAGTATTATTATTATTATTATTATTATTATTATTCTCCTCACACTTGTTATCTGCTCTTGCCCCCCTCCCCCCTTTCTCTCTTGGTTTCATAATAAAACAAGAGTAAACGATGAGTCCCTCACCCAGAACCCGCGGAGGCGTCCTGTCCAGCAGTTTGACTAGCTCAAACAGGTAGTCCACCTCCTTCACGAGTATCTTCTCCTGATACGTCACACTCACATTCACGTCTTGAAACACCCCCTGCAGCAGCTGCTTCCAGATGATCTGGACCGTACGGAACAGCATAGACCGTGTGGATCAGTGGAGGTCACACGGATAGACGAGGAGTTTACCAAGGACATCGGATGAAGGGCAGGAGATATGAAAAGAAAGGAACATCGATCTAAATTAATTATAAACATCTGGGAGTGAATATCATCCTATCATTCTAACTGCCACGTGATCTACGTGTCCCTCACACTGCTGGTCACACCATCCTCTCATTCTAACTGCCACGTGATCTACGAGTATGAGGGTGATAGTGAGTATGAGGGGGATAGTGAGTATGAGGGTGATAGTGAGTATGAGGGGGATAGTGAGTATGAGGGAGATAGTGAGTATGAGGGTGATAGCGAGTATGAGGGAGATAGTGAGTATGAGGGGGATAGCGAGTATGAGGGAGATAGCGAGTATGAGGGGGATAGCGAGTATGAGGGAGATAGTGAGTATGAGGGAGATAATGAGTATGAAGTTGTGGAACTCGTGGAAACACTAAAACTTATTTTAAGTCTAACTAACCTAACCCTGGTGACCATTGGGGTAATTCCCCGTTAGGAAAAAAATACCCAAGATACCATCCGAGAATCAAACCCGGGATCCCTAAGCTCGTGCCCAGGTGCACTGACCCCTACACCACTGATCTGGTTAATGCATGGAATGACGAATAATCTATCATTTAAGCACATCGATGACTAATTAACTCACCTTGGCGTGCGAGCTCCGTGGCCGAGCGGAGTCCGTCCATTCCTGAACGTCCCACAGAGTCATCGGGTTGTACATCCTGTGCACGTTCCTGCGCATCTCGCTGGGAGACGTCAGCTGTCAACAACACGCCAATCATACTTGAGCAACACCAGTCAACAAATGTCGCTGTATTCACTTCGTTGATCCAATACTTCACCCTCAGAGTAGACCGGACCGTCGATGACGGAGAGATCGGGGTTCAAACACCGGTCAGGTGCAATGAGTTTTCCAACTCCTCATCCACATAAATGTGGACATATTTGCTATAAGCCATGCCTATTTCATCCCTACTTCATTAGCATAATAAGCCGAGGGGGGGGGAGGGGAACAAAAAATGTTGTAATAAGTATTTATTTATTTTCTCTCCACATCTTACTACCCGTCCGGTCTATTTGCTTATAATTACGCTAAAAAAAACACTCCATGATGTCTGACCACACAAACGAGTGGTCGCTGTATGTTGGCGAAGATAGTGCCAATATTTGGGGATAGAGGGTGTCATGTGGTCATCACTATGAAACCTCCAGTCATTAACCTCAGTTTTCTAGACCAGATCTGCTACTTTTTTTATTCAATTAGTTCCCGAGTTGACCTCGTTCTAGACACACTGCTTCACAAGAAACTATTGGCGCCTCGGGGATTGAACCCGGAACCTCTGGATTTGTAGCCATGAACTTTGACCCCTAGTCCACAGAGATGGTCATATAATTGCTCAAATGAGGTAGAAATGAGGAAGGAATCATTTAGAATAAATGTACCCGCGACTTTATAGCTAAGGCAATCTGGTATAAATAAAACAAATCTCTATCGTACATTTTTAGGATATTTTGAAATTAAATTTATCAAATTTTTATCAGAGATAGGCAAGATTCTATATTTCTTGATTCTGAATCTTTAATGCGCTTTCAAATCTCGAATCCAAATTTGAAAATATAGATTTTAATCAAAGGTAAAATATTTGAAAGTTTTAACAAAAAAAAATTATATTTTGTTTATCATGTTCACTATCACAGGTGTCAACTATGATGAGCACCCCAAATAGTATAGCCTTTTTAAATTATTATTATTAGCACCGCGTCTTACTACCCGTTCGGGTTATACGCACTTACGCTAATGTGTAATGGTAGGGTGATTGTGAGATGAAATGAAGGACCTACAGTTTAACGTGGAATCCGAACCACGGTGGAGGCCTGGAATTCCCCACATTCACAAGTTGTCTTGTCAGAGGTGAAGGAAGGGTTTGGTAACCAGATAAATCTGTGCCGGGACCGAGGATTGAACCCCGGCCGCCAGCACAGAAGTCTGACACCTTACCCCTAGACCGCCAGGTCACCGCCTTTTAAAAACCTTAATATTACGCTGCTAGTTAAACCTTGGATACACGGTTACGCTGCGAACAGTGTTTTATAGCGTAGCGAACGGCCGATATGTAAGCATGTGTGATTAAGTTGGTAGTACTCGCCACTCCAGCCTGGGATTTGTTACCATGCTTTCATTATAGTTTAGTTAGTGGCAGCAATCGTATAGTATGGATTATTTTTGTGTTGTACATGCTTGTTTTCATTTATTAAATTTATTTTAATTCTAATTTACTAAACATACTTTTGAGATTAACGAAAATTGCACCTTAAATTTGGCACTTGAAAATTTGCAAATGTTGTACACCACCCTCTCACCCCTTTTTTTATAGAGCACCCCTCAGGACCTATGTCTACTACATCATAAAAATAATAAAGAAAGCACACATATTTAATAAATCAATTATATTAATACAATTTTATCCTTTATTATCTCACCCACACAGGTCTATTTAGTTCTTTTTACCAAACGCTATTGCTATATCAACTCAAGGTCGCTATAAAAGTATTTGAGATAAGATTTTCACAAACCTCAAACCAATCGAATATCACAGGATTCAAACATCCTTATCTAACTTTTATATATTAGGGATTGTTTTATTTTATATGTTTACACGTTTTCTCACAACCCGTTTGGATTATATGCGTGTGTACTACTTGTGATAATATGTTAGGGCAGAGGAAGTGTAAGTTCATCTGTGTGGGAGGAGAATGGAAAAACCACACTCAGTATAACCGACCAGGATTCAAAACTGCATCTCCTTATCATCGACAGTCCACGCTATTGCGAGATTGACGCCTTAGGGGGCGGCCAGACTGAGCGCGCGAGTGACTAAAATATAAAATAGAACACATTGGTTGTAATGAGAGGTGGCCAGACTGGAGCGAGCGACTAGAAGATAAAATAGAACACATTGGTTGTAATGAGAGCGCTCGAGCCGGTACAGTCTAGTTTACAGGCGCTAGGCAATATTATTGTATGTTGGTTCATTGAGTGCTGGGAAACTTCTCATTTTGACATGAT
>CABEEJ010007173.1:0-33043 GCA_901482245.1 Timema douglasi | reverse complement strand
GGAAGGGGTTAGTAGGGTGCAGGGTAGCAGGGGTGGAGGTCGGGGTTGGGATGGATAGAGGAGCGGTCTCGGGCGGGCCCTCGACCGAAAGGGTAGAACCGGGAGTAACCGGTTCCAAGATTTCACCGGCTTATGAGAGAGCGTCACGGACGGCTCAGAAAACATGGATCGCGAATGGTCCAGGCAGTAGGAAGCGTCACGGATGGCTCAGAAAACATGGACCGCGAATGGTCCAGACTGCTATGCGGTGCGAGTGCGGAGGAAAGATACAAAGCTGCCTGAGCAGTGAGGTACAACAATGTATTTAGGTGACTCGAACTTGTGATATTAGGTTGGGTGGGGAGTATTTGTTCAATACGAAGCATTGTATTGTTACAGAAAAAACAGCTAAAGTATGCAGCTTTCCACCTAAGTACACACACCAAACAAAATTTTTACTCAAAATTTACAATAACCAACCAACTTTGAAGCCATTTATCTCAGAAGTAAGAAAACTGCACTTGTACCCCTTTCCGTTTAAGCCCCTCAATTATTATTTTCAGAGCTAGGTTTGTTCATTGCAGAATTAATTACCTTTCATGTTCTTAGGTTTATTATAGGATTGGCGCAAGTGTGTGTAATAGTATTCTTTAATCAGCATTCATTCTCCTTATACAAGCAACAGCAAATAATCGTACTAGATTTATAATGTTAGGACGCGCTTTATTCTGCTTAAACAACCTGTAACACTGATAAATTATTTAATTTAGTTCTTTAATTACTCATACAGTATTGATTATATTTTCTAGGATCTATAGTGCTATTTTTTGCACCTTTATTTAGTGTTTCTTAGCAATGCGTCTTACTACCTGTTCAGGCTGTACACATATGTTATAATTATGCTAATGATTTAGGGATGAGGAAGATTTGAATTAAGAGAAAGTGTGTCTGCATTTGCCTGGAGGAGAAATGGAAAACTATTTTGGAAGAAAATTAAGAAGCCAAAAAAATATAAATAAATGATAAAAGGTGACCTGGCGGTCTAGGGGTAAGGTGTCAGACTTCTGTGCTGGCGGCCGGGGTTCAATCCTCGGTCCCGGCACAGATTTATCTGATTACCAAACCCTTCCTTCACCTCTGACAAGACATCTTGTGAATGTGAGGAATGCCAGGCCTCCACCGTGGTTCGGATTCCACGTTAAACTGTAGGTCCTCCATTTCATCTCACAATCACCCCACCATTACAGATTAGCGTAAGTGCGTATAACCCGAACGGGTAGTAAGACGCGGTGCTAATAATAATAAATGATAAAAGTAATACTATTAGTAGGAACAGGATTTTGCATATTTGACTTTTCTTTCCCTTGATTGTAAAACATAGGAAGTTGAGATATATATGCATTCCATGTTATTACAAACACAATATGTTAATGATATAGTGTCTACAGTTGCCTATCATATGAATAAGTGCCTTTGGCCTCTATCTTCTTCATACATTATGGATTTACTGCTGAAAGAGAGAGTCCATTTTCTCAGAGATTATAAGTTGTTGCATACTTGTTTGGAGTGGGTTTGAAAATCGAAACTTGCTAAATAGCTTACATTTATCGTAGATCGGGTGGAGAACCACGCAAGCAGTGGCAGACATATTGGGAGGAAACAGCAACCTCTTTTAGACTGGACTGCCGATGAAGGGAGATAAAGATTCATATCTTGGTTCGATGTACTTAAGAAGTTTTTTACTAAATAGTTTTCCCTTATCCCTCCATGCAAGTGCAGATACACTTCCTCCAAATTCCACCTTCCGAACTTATAACATATTAGCGTAATTAGTACAAAATATGCATTTAACTCTAACGAGTAGTGAGATTTGGTGATAAAAAACAGTAATGTGAATTGTCTGTTGGTAATAAAATAGTAGCTAGTAAAATCAATTTTACATTGCCTATTGTGTGCTTTTTCCCCCCCTTAGGTGTCTATTCTAATGCCTGGATCCCATATTTTTAATGCTTCTTTCAAACATTTTTGGTGCCTATGAATCCACTCTTAGTTATAAGTATTGACTTATATAAATTTCATTCTTGAGTGATGATTTCTGTTTCCTTTCTCCACATATTGATATCTCGGACAAGCTACATTAGGTAATCTAAGGTAGAACATTTTGTTTATGATGCAAAGTGTCATGTGAGACATCTTTTAAACCTATGCCCTGTTATTTCCACATTACTTGTAGTGGAACTACATCAGCGCCCATCCAGCGCGACAAGTTCAATGGCAGAGCCCCACCTCTCCATGGAAACTCTGGTTACCCAGGGCTTGTACAACCCTTTCGATGAGGATTTTGGTCACCTGAACAATGGCGGTGGACAGATCCTCAACACAGACTCGTGTCAGAACATCATCAGCGACCTGCCTTCTCGCAATATGGGTAGGTCTCGGCGTGGGGGCTTAAGGGCAGAAGGGAGCGTGAGAAATTTTAGTTCTTATAGCATTAGATATTTTTGGCAAAAATAAATCAAATATTTCTCCAGTACATAGAGTTTAGTTTTCTGCATATGCTAGTATCAACAGATCTTGAATATCTGTCAACAGTGTCCTGAAATTTTGTCAAAAATTTTTAAATAAAGAGAAAAGGTTTTGACAAAATTCCAGGACGCCCTTGACATATATTCAAGATCTGTTGATATTAGCATGTGCAGAAAACTAAAATCTATGTTGCCACTGGAGAAACATTTGATTTATTTTGGCCAAAAAGATTCAATTCTATAAAATCTGTAATAACTAATAACACTTGCGCTCCCTTCTTCCGCACCTAAGATAGTGCTCAGACTACTGCGTTCATACTGCAGGCCAATTTTCACTGAACAGGTCTTTTAGAAAATATAAACATAGCTTTTTGCTTTTATTATCTAGTGTTATTTTATAGGTACAGATTGAAATTCTTTAGAACGGCACCCTTAGGACCTGACAAATACCGGACCACAGAACCCTGTACCCCTTATTCCCAGACGCTAGCCTTGCCATATCACTCTACCAAGGATACTTATTGATAGGACCCACACGGTAGAATAAAGCTTTAAACAGAAAATAATACACCCCCTTTCACAACTCTGGTTTTTTGGAAGATGTAATTTAGGGCTAAAATACATCCAGAATATAAGACAAAACAAGAATGTATAGACAAAACATTCGGTGGCAGATTCAAAACATGCCGGACCAAAGAGTTTCAACCTGCCTGACATATGAATACATGGAACTAGGTCTAGTCAATTTTCTAGCTGTCAGATAAGGTTCTTAATATGAAAATTGGACTATATATATATATCTCTCTCTCACTGCCTAATGACAACGATCTGGTCATTCAAGTGAGTGACTTTTGGTCACCCATAAATAATATGGTTTGGTGTTTTGGCCGTATGTATGGTTGTGCCCTTATCGGTGAAAGGGATTAATAAGTAATGAGTTTTTTAAATATGAGATACATTACCTTTGTACGTACAAATATTCCCATTCATTACTTGAGGCGGGGTCTTAAGGTATTAGCTTAATTTTTAACTTATTTGATTAAAAATAAATTTGAGTTATTTAAAAAAACAAATGTTCTATGTCGGTCTAAGTATAATAATAATAACAATAAAAAAAATATATATATCTAAAATTATTACCAAGGTGATAAAAATTAAAAACAGATCAAATATTTTTTTCAGGAAACTCAATCCTCGATTCTTTCTTAGTAACCTAATGTGTTTACTCTTTGACTTAAACATATTTCATATGCTTTTAGATAGTCACTCTTTATTTGATTTTAAATAGTATATTTTTCTTACATTTATTAAAAATGTCACAATTTCACAATTGCCCACTTATGTTTTTATCAGTTTTGACCTAAAAAAAAGTTTGCATTTTCCAAAAGGTTCTTCCTACTTAAAATGAAAGGCTAGATTGTTTTTATAATTTACTGGGAGACTAATAGTGTTATTTTAGCAAACAACATCTAGCATTCAGGATAAGCAAACCAGTCTAACCCACACAAAAACTAAGTGACACTAGTCTACACCACACACTGAGTTGCAAAACTAAAATAACACTGCACAATACTTTTAACACACACTTATCTCCAGTAACCTTATAAGGGTTGAGAGCTGGACTCCCCACTCCCCCTTTTTAACCATTTCTCCCTCTCTATTGTCTGCTAATGTACATTATAGCTCTATTGGCTGTTTGTATCACAGTCCACATCCTTGGAGACGAGTCGAACAGGAAACATGTGACAATGCGGCGACCAAAAGAATATAGGAGCTTGCCTCATGAGACTCAAGCAGACAAGATTGTCAGCGAGTTGGAGAAAGATACAGAACTAATGGAGGACAATCCGGTGTCGGAGCAACTTCGCATGTATGAATATTTACTTGTTTGGATTGTTTGAGGGGAAGTGTAATGATATTATTTTCACACCCTAAACTAACACTTTATTTAAATTATTTTCCATAACTCTTTATTCAGTGTTAAATTCAACCTCCTAAAATAAGCTGGTTTGGAAACTTAATATTTATGTTTGCATGTTTTATTTATGTCCTATACTTACACATCCACTTGAGTGGCCACACGCATGTTGGTTGGCTTATGTGGGCTGCTTCCCATAAATGTCTTGCTTTATGTTGTCAAAAAGGCAGACGTTAATCTTTAACTATATATTAACCCCTCTGATTGTACTGTCTAAGAGAGGTGACCTGGTGGTCTAAGGGTAAGGTGTCGGACTTCTGACCTGGGGTCCGTCCGGGGTTCAATCCTCGGTCCCGGCATAGATTTATCTGATTAACAAACCCTTCCTTCACCTCTGACAGGACGTGTATTAATCTCAACTTGTGAATGTGGGGAATGTCAGACCTCCACCATGGCTCGGATCTCACGTTAAACTGTAGGTCCTCCATTTCATCTCACAATAACCTTTGATGATAATAATAATAATAATAATACTGTCAAAGAATACACTATAGTCTATGAGCTGAACACCAATTTGGTGGAATTTGGTATAATTCAGAGGGATTAAACACCATTTGAACAGGTGATTCCCCCCTTCCCAGGGAACATGAAAATCCATGATGGATATCTGAAATAAGTAGCTTTCAAATATGGCAACCATCTAAAGATGGTTTTATTTAACCACTCATATCTCAGCACACACTTAACTGATTTCAATTTTATTTTTTTTCCTTTGTAAGGTCATTTTTATTTCTATCTTTTACAAAGTTGCACCTTTTATGTAACTCTGACGGTTCTGCTGGGAAAACGGGAAAAAGAAACATTTCAAATAAAAATGTTTCATAGTTTGCTTAAGAAAATGAAAAATGCAATCCATCACAATACACCTAACTTAATGTTGATGTAACATTCATTTAACATAAGAGTTGTTCAGGAGAAAACTTTCATATTATGTTACATTAAGTGTAGCACACCCGCTTCTGTGTCCGAATGGTCTAACACGCTACTCTCATGGTATTCTAGTTTTCCTATGATGGCGAGATCGAGGTTCGAATCTCGGTCAGGTGTACTGAGGGGAATTTTCCAAGATGGCTTTCCACTCTCCCTTCACGCAAAAGCGGGTACACTCCCTCTAAATAGAGCCTTCCCAATCCCTAAAACTATTAGGGTAAGTAGTAGGGGTAGAGAGGCGTGGTGCTAAAAATAAACGAAAACAAGTGTAGCGCGTGTCCTTGTCAGCAACATAAACACTGTTACTTAATTTGTTTGTTTGTGGTATATTCTGTTAATTTCTCTTGAACAACAAAACATCATGGCCTCATTTACCTCTTTATTTTGTTGTTCCAATAAAGTTATTATTTCAAGTACTTGAAGCCTAACTTAGCCCTAACTGCCCAAGTTCCATTTTAATGAACAATTTATTTTTGAACAATTTAAATTTATCATCTTTATGTTTCTCGAGTTCTTTATGTGCAACCTGATAAAACGCTGTACATTTTTAATGTTACGTGAGCGTTAATTTGATTGTGATCCTGACATTAGGCAGAGCCTATCTGAAACAGGCAGTCACAGCAGCTGTGGAATGTGTGCTAACAAATTTAGAGTGGCAAGATGACTCTCTAGTAGCAAATAAACCGATGATACTGCAGTACTACAATTTTTTGTTGTTGTATAAACTATGAACTGAGATTTAAACCTAAACCTTCTTATCACCGGCAATCCAGTCTATTACAAGAGGGACATCTTGGACTCTACAAACAAACAAATGTACGCTATATATTATTTTTAATAGACTGATTTTTCCATGACAGGGAGACACTAAGAGAAATGCCAGAGTCACTCACAATGAAGAGAATAATCAAAAAGAGACTTAAGACTGCGAGCCAAAATTCTAAACATCGCCCCATCAGTCTGTGGAAGCGTTTCAAGTATAGACTCAGCATGTCCTGGACTAAGGTAAATAAACAACTACCATTATTTAATCCTTATTTCAATGTTCTTGACAATGATAGCGACATAAATACAACATTTTTGATGAAAATGCAATTTTTTTTATGGTCAATACTGTACCATTTTAATGTATTTAAGTCTTTTATTTTGTTTATGCTTCAAAATATAATATAATAAAAACAAATTTATGGAATAATATTTGGATACCAAATTTTAGTGCACTAAATATATGTAAAACAAATTTTTTTATGTTATAAGTCATAACATTGCATTCTTTGTGAAGTTACAACAATTTTGACTTTTATTATACCTGGCCAAAATCAATACATATAAAAAATGAGTCATTTTTTAAATAAATTTGAGAGTCAAATAAAAATAATTAATTGATAATAATAAGCAAAAGGTATTTATAGCCAAACATGTCATACACATGCATAAATATTTCTTAACAAGTGTCTTTAGTTCTATATTGCATTTTAAACAGAGCTTTGTTACTGTGCTGATTCCTATTTTTAATACTCAAGGAATATGTTTTAAACACCGCATTTTAATTGACGTTAAAATAAATGTAAGATACTTATCTCTAGTGGCACAAAAAAAATATTTATATTATGTGTTTTGTTCCTAAAAGCCAGTTTTATAATTTTTGTGCAGTTCAACCTGACCATCAAGACAGTGCTATATAGCTTTGAATTATGGTACAGCAGCCTCAAGGTCATAGAGGGTCATTTTGGAAGCAGTGTTGCCACCTACTTCAGGTTCCTTCGTTGGCTGTTCATCCTAAATACCATAGTGCTTGTGTTGAGGTATGTTTTTGCTCACTCGTAAACTTTGCTAGTAATAAGTTTAGTAAAAAGATAATAATTGGCGATTTTAACGATTGGATAGTTGGAACATAATTATATTAATTTTATCCTAACCATTTCACTTCTCATCATATCATCATCAACTGTTTCCCCTCCAATCTGTAGCCGGGTCAGTTTAGTATAATGCCTTCATCTTCCTCTATTCTCTCGCCATTCTCTTCGGGGCGTTGACACGAAATACAAGGATCATACCTAGTGGGCTCCGAATAGCCTCTCCTACTTAGTCCTGATCTCACCTCCAACTGATCTATTCCAGGATCTGAGTAACTGGTGGAGGTTGGGTTGAACCCCAGCGGAAAAAAGGTCAGGTGCAGATGAGAGACAGGAGATTGGTCAACAAGCTCGGAACAGGGTCTGGCCAGCTGAGTGGGCTGGGAGTGAGAGGGTTGGTAGACTGGTCAACAAGCTCGGAACAAGGTCTGGCCAGCTGAGAGGGCTGGTAGACTGGTCAACAAGCTCGGAACAGGGTCTGGTCAGCTGGGTGGGCTGGGAGTGAGAGGGCTGGTAGACGGGTCAACAAGCTTGGAACAGGGTCTGGTCAGCTGGGTGGGCTGTTCAAGCTTGGAACAGGGTCTGGCCAGCTGAGTGGGCTGGGAGTGAGAGGGCTGGTAGACTGGTCAACAAGCTCGGAACAGGGTCTGGTCAGCTGGGTGGGCTGGGAGTGAGAGGGCTGGTAGACGGGTCAACAAGCTTGGAACAGGGTCTGGTCAGCTGGGTGGGCTGTTCAAGCTTGGAACAGGGTCTGGCCAGCTGAGTGGGCTGGGAGTGAGAGGGTTGGTAGACTGGTCAACAAGCTCGGAACAGGGTCTGGCCAGCTGAGTGGGCTGGGAGTGAGAGGGCTGGTAGACTGGTCAACAAGCTTGGAACAGGGTCTGGCCAGCTGAGTGGGCTGGGAGTTAGAGGGCTGGTAGACGGGTCAACAAGCTTGGAACAGGGTCTGGCCAGCTGAGTGGGCTGGGAGTTAGAGGGTTGGTAGACAGGTCAACAAGCTTGGAACAGGGTTGGCTACCAGCATGATGGGTTGGGAGAGTTAGGGTTGGTGATGATGAGCTTATTCCTTGTCAGCATCCACAGCCTCAGTTATGGAAGGTTACCACCAAGAGAAGGTCTACCTGAGGACCTATAAGCGGCAGCCCCAACACTCAGGTGTAGGCCACGACAGGCCTAGTAAGCCTGTGGCCAAAACAAACAAAAATAGTCAAGGAAACACAATAAAATGCCATATCTCACTTATTTTATGTTTCGAATGCCTCCTACTTTTTACTTGAAGTGTATATTGTCTGTGTTAGTTCAGAAACATTACACCCGGAAAGTAATTGGACCCTGGTCCTCTGGCTTTATCTGAAAACTGCCATAGAATCAGGTTTAACACAGCTACTCCATTAGAAGCTTCTTGTTTAGGTGGTGTTGTTTCAATTCATTAGATCTGTTATTTGAGGTAGCATGTTGGGTGCTTTTTGTATAAGTCTGCTGAAAACCTGGTTTCGGGTTAGTCATTTTGATAACTGCTTTTACTAAGAATTAACCTCCTGCTATGAAAGCTTTTAATCTTTGGATATTGTTTGAACTAACTCATAATGTCTAACATTTAATTGCTCTCTAAAATGAATTGTTTTTAGGCTTTTACAAAACCCCTTAAAATCTGTGTTTGCTTTTGAGTATGATTTTAGGTGTGGGTGTGTGATTTACACTATTTTTATTAGAAAAAACTAGCCCATTAAGTTTTTTTTTTGTGGAACTTGTTTATTTCTCTTTAGCTTTAGTTTTATTGTAATTCCGCAACTGCTGTACCGGCTGTATGAGGGAGAGATTGTCACAGTAGCTAATGAAACAAATAGCAACACTTCGAATCCAACCTCGCAATTAATTCAAGAAGAGTTCAACACATCTACTATTCAAGGTAATGTGACTTAATATTCTTTCTTTATCTTAGGTAGCAGTTTATGGTACATAGATTAATTATTTTTCCCAATTATATTTGGTTTTATTGTTACATAATATTGCATCAAATGATAAAATGTAAATCACATAAGCATTTTAAATACTTGTTGGTTTGTATCAGAAACAAAATGTGTTACTATTCACAAATATGTATGTAGTGTGTAGTCATAGTATGAGTTTTTCATCCATTTTTATTATATTAGCTTATATTTTCTATGTACTTTATTGAACAGAAAATAGGCCACCTTTGACTATAGGCGATATCTCAAAAATTTCATAGCCTGACCAAGAAAAACTCCAAACTCTGGTGTAAGTTTGGGATATCGCCTTAGATCTAAAGCCACATCGTCAGGATGATGTGAAAACACATGAATGTCTTGGATTCCTTTTTGTGCTAGTTATGCAGCATCCGGTATGATCTTATTCTCCTCCTCCTGACTACTTGATAGACTAGATACATCAGTACCATGTGATTAAGCTGCACTGTCCTACCGGCTGACCACAAACTTTTACCTATTGGTCACACCGAATTGAAGAACCTGGTTGGAAAGAAACTCTCATTTCATCTTTTATCTTATCATGAGCCAGGTACAGCCAATTGTGATTTCTGGTCCCATTTTAAACTGGATCTCATCCAAGCCTTTTTGCTGAATCACTCTCATCTCCTTTTCCACCGAGTTATCTAAGTTGTAAGAGTTAAAAACTACATGAACCTCGCTGTAACTGCAATCCATTTGCTGAAGCATACACTGAGGTTATGGCATGTTTTCACTGGGCTAGGTTTGTGGTAGTGTGAAGAAGTGCCATTGTTATCTACTATTAAGGCTTTTCCTGTAGTTCTCCATGTTCTTCCAAATCTGAAGGGGCTTTAGCATTGTCTTCATCATTTTTTTTTACCAGGTGTTGTTTGTATCGATTCAATGGTATCCATAAGTTTGTGCTTAGCAAGGCACATATGCATTCTCCCATCAGCAGCAAACGATGACTTCGGCATTGCTGAGAACTCGTAGTTACTCAAGTCGAACTTGAAATACATTTCAGGCCTGCTTCTGGATGCTATCAAAAACATTGAAATAAGGGACATTTCTGTCTTCATGTCTATGGTTTGGGCTTCAAGCGTAATTTTAACTTTCTTTACTGTTGCTGTACACATTTTAATGACCTTCATCATCATAAGAGCCCAGAACTCTTGCAAGAAGGTACAGTGGAGATCTTGTCCAACTTTAATCACACTGTCTAAAGACACCTGCACTTCCTGTGGAAAGGTCCATTGAGTTAAGATATGAATGAGCTCATCATTTTGCAGTGAAAGAGGTTTGTTGAGTTTTGAAATGCTTATTTTAGTTTAAGAACATTATTGTTTTGACACTGTGTAATGATCCTGATTTGACCCTAAAGCATATTTGAAAGCATTGAAAATATTCTCCTCTTAATTTTATATATTAAACATATTTTGCTTTTATTTGAATTTTATATTCTATTATTCATGCCTAAAATACGACTTATTCTCTATTATTAATTTATAGTAGTCACCAGATTCTAGCTAAGAAGGTACTAGTTTTTGTTGTTGTTAAGTTTACACACTGAAGTTAGAAGGCATCAACCATTGTAACTAACTTCAGTGTGTTGACACAGTCGGGTAATATCTAGTTGATTTGTGGGAGTGTTTTAAAGGCCGCTTCCAGTTCTGGAACCACCTAGAACCTTGTTCTAATGTTCTATTGGACTGAGGTGCTCGGAGTTTGTATCCGCTCTGGTACACTCTGATACAAGCCTTTGGTCTGATAGGATGTGTTTTGAGATGTGAGTGTTAGGTGCGCAACACATTCACAAACGAACATGAAGATTTATTATCGAAATAATTCAATGCAATCCTGCGTTTAACTATATTAAACATTAAATACATACATAATTCAAATAGGTTTGGGTGTGTTGAATAACATATTTTTACAAAAGTGTTGTAACCTACCCTGAGCATTTTCCCACAAAAAGAAATGACAGACAGAGGTAAGCACAAGAGAGTAATAATTTATGGACAAGAAAACAAGATACAACTCAATGGGGGAGTGACACTTAGGAGTTATAGAGCCCGCAAGCCAGAAGGGCTGCAAGGCACAAGGGACACCGCCGGGGCCTGAAGGGCCTTATGACAACAAAAGCAACAAGCGGCTCCTTAGACTTTAGACACCTTCAAAATGGCGTCTTCAGAAATAGCAACAAAAACCCTAACAAACTGGTCTCCAGTTTACTAATAACACATAATACAAAAAAAGGGCCAATTGTCAATATGAGCCGAGAGACAATCCCTCCCCATGATTTTCAACAATTGGGTGAGTCAACAGCTCACGCCCTAAACAATGACATTAACCCAATGGTACTATTCGACATTTGTCTAAGGTTTAAATACACATAAGAAAACCTAAAGGTTTCAATAGCAAATAATACGTCCTCAGAGATGTAAGCCCTGGGTGGCCCGCGGCCCCACATTTAATTAATATATAAGGATAGACACTAGAAAAATATACAAAAACTAACCTAACTCTAACACCTATCATGGCGTCCAAACAATCATGAACTTCGCCGCCGACTCGCAGTTACACATTTCTCTAACCTTCGCAAAAACAAGGCGGCAAATATAAATAATCCTCACATTAAAGATTTCAAAATGCCAGAGGAGACCAAACGTCTATTAAGAAAACCTAGCCATAATGGCTGACGAAATGTATAGTTACAAAAGTCCTTTGGTGATTGATATAAACTGAATTCGAAAAGTAAAAGATTAAAGCCAAAATGGAATTTGGAACTTAGTGTCGAGCCTACAAAGGTTAGGCTGTCTACCCTCGAAAGCCCGGAGCGTAATCTGTGCCTTTCCTCCGGGCTCACGTTATTATATACATCCAGTGAAACCGTGTGCTCTCAGGGCGAGGAACAAACACAAGGGGGGGTAGGGGGGGGGGGTTGGGGGGTATTCGAGAACAATCTCGATAGCCAATGGGCGAGGTATGCACATTGTAAAATAGTCCATGGAAGTTTTTTATCTGCAATGCGGCAGAACGACGCGCGCAGACTGGTGGTCACTGTCGTCCACTTGGGAGGAGAGGTGGGGAGGGGGAGGCCCAACCACACGCCCAGCGACGAGGTAAGAACCTCGGTTCGGTCGGGTGTTGATGTTGTGGTGGCGAGCGTCTCCGGTGTGTATTGTAGCGGGGTCGGAACGAGTCAAGTTGGGCTGGCCTGGTGAGTGTAATCATTTCTTCTATGTTAGGTTGTAACTAGGTTACAGTGTGACATTTGGAAAAGTAATCCTGATCATTTTTCTAACCACGAGGCAAGTCTAGAATTATTGAATAAAACACAAGTAAACTCATTTCTGACCTGAATCATTAATCATATAAATTACAAACTCAACCTCAAGTATAATAATAATAAAAATGGGAAGAAAGACACGCTGCAAACAACGCCGCCACGAGTACCACTAATCATGGGACATAACACACTGTCTCCAATACAAAGTGCTAGGATACAAGACGTAACTTATATCTCCACAACAAGGGGCTAATATTCGTCATATACCATAAAACGTACCAAGCTACGCCAGAGTCGGACTATTTCATATGGCTACCATGTGTGGCAAGATACGCAGTATAACAACTGTTGAAATTTAATGGATAGTTTGTGATGTTTATTTTGTTCTGTATTTTGAAAGCCTATCATTTTATCAGTTTCACTTGCAATAATTGTAGTTTATTCCGAATTAGCCCAGGAATTGATTACGAGCATCGTGTTAAGTGTTATACCATCAAGTCCTCCATGTACTTTAAGTTTTCGCTTTTGATGTTATAAGTTAAGGCTTCTTCAGCTCGAAGAGAACAAAATTGCACCAAACTTTCTGTTTACCATGCAATTTCCCTCCATGAATTGCTTCCAAATATCTGTATCTTCTGACCTCTTTGAAAGGTGAAGGGTAGTCGTCCTTGCATAATTTGGTTGATTAAATGCAAAGAAGTACTTCACAAACTCGTGGGGTGATGCCAAGCACAGTTTCCAATCTGACGCTTTCACATCTCTTATGAAACCCATCATTGTTTGCACCATATCCATGTAAGTGAACATTAGTTTGAAACAAGCTCTTGGTCCTGTCTTGTTGGGATAAATTTGTCTATTTCTACAAGCTTTCTTTCTTTCTTTTATGATATGAACTAAAGCAGCATGTGCCATTTGACGCCCTTATTTATTTCCAACTGTCAATTCCTCCACCAGTTCTTGGAAAAGAGGCTACACACAGTCTAATTTTCCTGGATATTTATTTTTCCTCAAATTCTTTTAAAAACAGACTAGTCAATGCAAGTTCTGTGGTTATGTGAGCTTCATTTTCTCTTTCGATGTGCTTTCCATCAAGTATTTGTTTCATGGTTGCTGCAAAATATAAATCACACTCCGCCCATAATTTAGGTATACCAGATCTTTGTATTGGTTCTCTGATTGCGTGTGATTAAGCATTTATAATTAGGGCATGCAAAATTTGCATTTGTGATGAAACACATTTTCACACGAATTCTACTGTTTTCACAAGAATAACTGTAATTTAAGCTTTTTTCTAAATAAACACAATTTCTTTGTAATTTAGCAATTTATAATGTTCAACACGGTAACACTGGTGATAGAACTATGCCAGGGTTGCCGTTTATACAAATAGTATCCATTTCTACTTATTTTATAGGTATAAAATGGATCACAGGAAAAATGAGTGTTTTCAGGATATTCTTTTTATCTGAGGGTAGCATTAAAAATCACGATTTCTACTTTTAAAAATTTCGATAGATTGATTCTTTGTTTACAGCCTTTAAAAGATTTAACTCTAGGTCCAAACAAGGACAGTGATATATATGATTCTTGCTTCAGGTGGTCATGTTTGGAAAAATTATATCTTCTTAATTTTTATTCCCTTCTCCTTATTTGATAGTAGTTTAATCTTATGTTGATATGTTTCAGTTTTATTATTGTTTGGTCTAAACCTAAATTGATAATCAATTATTTCGATATTGCTATTTGTAAGACTCGAAGGTAATGATATTGATATATCGAGTTTGATATTACTAAGCATGAAATGTTTTGTGTGTATTTATATTTGAGCTTTCTCTGGATATGTTAATAAATACCAAACCCTTCCTTCACCTCTGACAAGACATCTTGTGAATGTGGGGAATGCCAGGCCTCCAGCGTGGTTCGGATTCCACGTTAAACTGTAGGTCCTCCATTTCATCTCACAATCACCCTACCATCACACATTAGCGTAAGTGCGTATAACCCGAACGGGTAGTAAGATGCGGTGCTAATAATAATAATTAATAAATAGTTAAATACACAATATCAACGAAAAATGTAGAAAGTTTTATCCTAGTTTTTTTTTAACAAATACTAATTTGAATCGTATTTATGTAAATAATAACATTGCTTTCAGCTTATAATATCATCGTTTTTTGAGAAAAATAACACCACTTTTACCCTAAAAATAACCTCACCTTTTGCCGGTCTCTATCTATAATATGCAGCTCACCAGGTTTCAAAAGCAATTTTCCCTCACAGTTTTTGATAGCCATTTCAATCTGTTTAAATGTTTTGTAAAGAGCCTTGTCAATTTTAATAGCTACTTTTTTTTCATGGTTTTTACTGAACTGATTTGAGGTCATGAACTGAACTGAACTGAACTGAACTGAACTGAACTGAACTGTTAAGATTTAGTTTTTTTTTTTAAATTTACATAATTAAGTTTTAAAATTATTTATTTATTCAACCTAATCTTCATTTGACTCTATACTTGGGAGCTTCGTGAGAAATTTGTTCAAAATTGGCTCAAATCAAAAGAAGTTGAGATCGCAGACCCCTAATTAAATTGTGCTTACATTTTGCTTTATTTTTCATACAGTCTGTCAAACACATATATTTACATATCCCACATTACCATTATGATGTGTTATACCCCCACACGGTTTGTAGTATGTCAATTTGCCATTCACATCCTTTCAAGAGGTTCAAATTTACATAAGCTCTCGGCAGTCTCTAACAATACCTAACCCAGCCTAAACTAGATTAACCCAATAAAATTAGGCTTTCACAGATGCAGCATGCTTTAATCCTGAATGCCGCATGCTATCAATGAATAGAGCCTAATTCATTTAATGATTTTGCATGTAAGGACAAGCTTTAAATATGATTTTAAACCTGATACAAAATTTACTACACTGGATATCATTACTGAGGGAACTGCATGGTTACTATTGTCATTCTTTAGTTTTTGTGTGGTCAATCTTCCTTCAAATATAATAAAAGTTTTGCAACGCTGGTTAGTCAGATTTACTAATAGCTCCTTCTTACCCCAGCAAACCACCTCCAGACATAACTTAGAGCAAGGAAATTTGTCAACAGTTGACTGAGAGAGAGCGAAGAACCTCTTCTCCATACGACCTGCAGTTCCCACAGAGATGATATCGGGTGTATATAAATTGTTTTTACAGTTAGAGATAAGCCTTCCTCATGAGGAATCTCAAAACATCAATGAGATTAAATATTTGTGTTTCAGTCTCTTTGCTGCCCCTCACAACTTTGAACACAATCAACATTTTCACCCCAAAACTGAGAGCCAATCCATATGGTGAAAACAGCAAATTTACTTTTGGCAACCTGCTCACAGGAGAAGTTAGTAATAAACTATTAATTATGCCTCATTTAGATGAGCGTTGTTGACTACATTTTATGAGTAGAACAACACTTTCAAAGTACTAGATAAACATTCAAGACCATTGTTAGTAGCCCAATTTACAAAGAGGTGATAACACTTTGAGTAATTGAATTACTATGAAAACATTGGTCATAAAATTCTGTCTCAGTTATTTTAAATTCATTGTTAGATTATAAAAAAATGGCCACAGGGAACTCTGTCATATTTACTGGAAAGGGGTGTGTGAATACTTGAAAATTCGAGTTCGAGCTAGTTTGATTTAGTAGCTGCTCAAAATCGATTCTTAAGATTTTTACAAAATTTGGGTTCTCAGAATTATCTATCTTTTTCTTGAAAATTCTTAGTTTGGCTAATTTTATTCAATTTTAAATTACTTATTAATGTATTGAGCTTTGACATATTACAAAAATTAAACTTCAAATATATATTGTACACATATTGTGCTAAACTACTCAAACTTGAAAAAAAAAAACTTGTTTTCATTCAAACTTAACTCAAATTTGACTCAAAGTGAAAACACCAACTTGCACAACCCAAATATTTACACTTCAAAAAATGAAAAAGTTGATTTAGTGGTGTATTATGGATATCCTTTTATCCAATTGGTAATTTGAGATAGACATTCTCCATTAGTACTGTACTTGATTGATGTGTGTTACCCAGTACATTGGTCATTTATCTTGTTCTACTATATTAGATTAGTACAGTAGAAACTTGAAACTATAGTTTTAATTTTCTCTTGTCATATGGGGCCGGTAAAAGCTAAACGAAAAAGACTTACTAGAAACTTTTTCATTCCTTTTTTATGACAAAATTGGCTTCAAATGGGGGTGCTTAACCCCTTCAATGTCAGGTATTTTGTGAATTTAGTATTTATATAATATCACATTTTTTATGAATTTAGGAATAAAAAAAACCCTTTTTTGATTTCTGAATTAATTATATTAAACTCAACTAAACATATATATTTAAATTAATTTTAATTATGTATTTCTAGAGAAATATATAAAATTATACATTTTAATTTTAGTTTTAAGTTTTATATTTAAAAATATTTTTTTAAGACTTTGATAATTTAAAAATAACAATATTATATTTTAATACATAAATATTTTTCCAGAAATTTCCAATAAGTAAACTGTACTTATATATCCAAAAACTCCTGGGGGTGAAGGTCCTTGAAATTGAAATCTGGGTGGACACTCGGGAAGCTGCACAGTTGTGTTTGCTTTACACTAGAGATGGGCCACTCAAATCTTCGAATCCACCGAATCCTGACAAGTATTCGAGATTCGAGGATTTGGTGTTTATTTGATTCGATGGTCGAATCTTTCACCTCAAACAAAGCATAATATTTTGGATTAAACAATTACTTAGTTAGGTCTACTTGAAAAGCACATTTTAGGGCCAGTCTTATGACTCCTGGATAAATATTATTCTGGTAGATAAATATTTCTATCTGGGGGATAAGTTAAAAGTGTGTCTTATGACTGATAGATAGCATTTATCTACCAGATAAAATGTATGTATCCATCACATTTTTATCGGGAGTTTTAAGTACGTGATAACTTTTATCTGGAAGTTAAAATGCTCGTTGCCATAGTGACACGTTGTTTTTAATGAGGCTTCGCCAATCAGAATCTGTTTTTAGGTTAAAATCTTGGTTCACTTGTTTAGTAACCACAGGCCCGGGTTCTAACTATGTAAAGTTAGAACATTTAGTTCACTTTTATATAAAGTGACAAGCTATTTGTAGAGTTATATTTATATAAGAACAAATTATCAAAATGTGAGTACATTGAATTAAATTTTGTGAATGTTGTATCCAACTATTGCCCACATTTTGTCAGACTCCGAAATTAGTATTGCAAGACATCTTAGCATCTGCGCCTACATGATGCCATCTGTTTCCTCGCACTTGTTTAGCCGCCATTATTTAACAAATGTTGAGTGTTTTTACCACTCGCTAAGTTGTAGCGCTATCAACAGGGCTTACACGAATGCCAGCACCAGTAAAATTAGGACCAACCTTGTGTATTCTGCATAAAAAATAAATTTATCCTACAGATATGTGGCAGATAAATTCACAAGACGCATAAAACATTAAAGTGGCTGATAACTTTTGTCTGGTAGATGACTTTAACCTTCCAATAGCAATATTCTCCCGGTAGTCATAAGACCGGCCCTTAGACATTTTGTTGGGTTTCATGAAAAATAAATACTATCATCAGTCAAACACCGATAAGACTATTTATGTCTACGTATTGTATATCGATTGTTTAATATCGATTCAGGTAATCTGATTACTTAGTAAGCGCTCTCGAGTTTTAAGAATCAAATAATGACTTGATAATTCATTATTTGTTTTTAAATTGATTTTAACTAAGTACTTATTATTTTTTTCAATATGTTATTGAAGTAATTGTAAAAATATGCAAACGTAGTCTTGCCTAATAAAATGGGAATGAACATATTGGAGTTGAAAATATGTTCGGGTTTTAAATAGAATGTATTCTCAGAAATCGAAATATCGCAAGAATCAGATATATTTATTGTTTTCTACACGAAGATAGATAATCGATTATAATAAAATAATAATAAAACATACTTAAGCATTATTGAGTTCTCTATTTCCAATGTATGTTTAATTGTTAAGCGTGTTGTTTTAGTCTTTATTAAAAATATCTGTTCGTATTCTTATTTTTCATATCTTATTAAAATAAATTATATTCCTTCAATGATGATTAAAGTTGATCAAAGGATAACTTTACACCACTGTAGGGCTACAAACAATTCAATAGACCCGTTTTATGAAACACTGGACACCTCAGATACACTTGTACCACTACCCGATACATCAGCATTGATTTCATCCAAGTCGCTAAACTCTTTATCACTTTATTTCAACATTTTAAATTACCTAAAATAAATATCAAAATAGCGGCAAAAATGAAATGTCATTTATAAGCTATAATTAGTATAGAAATCTGCTGCAAGAGTACAGTGTAAACAATGACTTTATCTTATTGATATCTAGCGGTCTTTGGATGCACTTTATGTAAATGAAATATATCAGGCTAATAATATATTTCTAGTTTTTACAGTGCAAGAATCATCATGGCCGTAATAACTTGGGCAAATAATTTTCCACACAAACAGGTTGCCTGTAATAACTCGGGCAAAAAATTTCCTGCACAAACAAGCTGCCTGTAATAACATGTACAAATGTACAAATCAAGGAAACGGATAAGGATGTTAGAGGAATAAAAAAAAAAATTAAAGATTCAGATAAAATTAATAGCTCCTTTTTAAAAAAATGGAAGATTCAAAGATAATTTGGAGATTCAGATTTGTTAACTCTAATAGATATTTTTATTTGTTTAATTAAGTATCTTTGATTCCATGGTGATTAAATAAACTCTCATCTGCTCTAATGCTAAAGTCTGATCACCATAAAGAGAATATTATTCAACAATTCAGAACTATACTTAACATACCTCCATGAATGTATTCTGTAGCTGTTACTTTTCATATTTGGCGGGGATTTCACACTCTCTTATCACTAATATTAAAAGAATGGAGGGTAGATCTTAATATAACGATTATCAATATCTCGATTCTTAGTTCTCAAATCCCAGAAAGTTAAACTTAACAGCAAAACTCATAGACGACAGATTTTTGTTTATATTTATTAGCCATCTTTATTTTTTTTATGATGTCACCGAATCTTAATACTCATTTTAATGATACCCATAAGTACTAATTACACTAATGTTTAAGGGTTGAGAAAGATGGGATTTAAGAGGAAGTGTGCCCACATTTGTGGGAAGAGGGAGAGTGCAAAACTATTTAGGGAAAACCACCCTCACTACACCTAGCAAAGATTTGAACTCTGATCTACTTGTCATCGACAGGCCAGTCTATTGCGAGAGTGATTCCTTAGACCATTCGGCCACCAAAGCGATTCTCTTTAGTTTATTTTCTGTTTCGATTAAACGGTTACAAATTATAAATTTATGGTTTAAATTAGGAGGGATAGCCAGCACACTTACCTTGGTGATACTGGAGTAGAAATTATTTAGATATAACACTAAAAAACACATAAACACATTGTTAAGTACAAGCTTTCACTGTCACAGACAGCTTCATCAGGTCAGGAGAGTAGACTGATTTCTTGGTTGAACTGTAAGGTTGGCTGTCCACAGCTGTGGACAGTCAACCTTACAGTTCAACCAAGAAATCAGTCTACTCTCCTGACCTGATGAAGCTGTCTGTGACAGTGAAAGCTTGTACTTAACAATGTGTTTATGTGTTTTTTAGTGTTATATCTAAATAATTTCTACTCCAGTATCACCAAGGTAAGTGTGCTGGCTATCCCTCCTAATTTAAACCATGATTTAGCCTAGTGCTCTATACCACATAACCTCAAATTATAAATTTACTCATTTTAACCTCTGTGTTTTAGTGTAGATTAGGGATAGCTATTTTGTTTTGTTATTATTTTTGACTAGCTACTTTTTTAAGTTTTTTTTAGCTAGTACATTACATTATGATTAGGTTACATATCTTTAATGCATCAAGTAGCAAGTAAAAGCATGATTGGGACATTTCTTGTATTTGGTGTCAATTTTAACAACTTTTAGATAATTAAAATATAATTATCTTTAGTCATTGTTGGCTAATATATATTTTTAATATGATCTTTGAGATTGTGATCAACTATAATTTAGTTCCAGTTTAATGCCAGCAACTTAGATAGTGTTCTAATACTGCCTATATACATAATCTGAATATTCATCATAATTTGGTTGCATTTTAAAAATTGATTCAATTTTGTTCAGTTAACACAAAAAGAAAGGATTATCTAATTGGTAAGTCATATTTTTACATCAAATTTATTATTAGTATTAGAATAAAAAGTATTTGATTGCATTTCCCATATTAAACACAATTAAAATATGGGAACTAATGAAATAAGAGAAAAAATTACACAAAACTTGATCTTGTTTGTCACTCAATTTAAACAAACGCCCCTTTCACTCTAGATAGTTATAAAACATTTAGAATGTAAATTTAAATTAATAAAGCCCTTGATAATTTCTTGCTTGTTAAGCACCAAATGGCGCTAATAAATATTTTTTTAACTGTATTAAAATATTATCCACATTGACAGCTTAGTGTGGGAATTTATTTTTTAAGGGCTTCTTCACCAACACCACCTTATACTATGGTTATTACACCAACAATTCAGTTCAGTTGATTGGTGATGCATCGTACAGTATGCCAAACGCATACTTCTTCACTATGGTGGTCTGCTACCTGCTCATCTTTATAACACTGTCGATTAGGTGAGAGCACTATTTTATAATGTTACTTTTAGGTAGGGATAGACCCTCATATCCTTAAAGAAGTTGGAGACTCAAATCCCATAAAAAAAATATGATCTTGCATTTGAAATTGGTTTAGAGCTCTAATACTGCTTATTGGTGGTTTAGAACTAATATCATTTTAGGATGAACTCAACAACCAGACCCCAGACCAGCAATTTAAACTGAATGTATGAATGTTATAATGAATGGAACGTAAGAAATAATGTTAATGTTTAGGTACTATTTGTATTTTCTTTTAAATTATTATATTATATTTATATTTAATCTTTTGTTCATAATTTTTCCCAAGATTCAGATACAGATACAAGATTCAAGATTCAAAGGTAAATTGGAGATTCTAATTCGTAAAATAGTGGATTCGACCCAACTTTACTTTTAGGCATCTAAAAAAATATCTGAATAATTATTGTCAAGGACTTAATTGTTATAATAGAAGTATTCAAACCATTCATATCATGCTTAAAAAACATACATTTTAAAGCTCTAAATAGGATTTCAGCATTAAGTCACTCAGAGCACCTCATGGTAACTTTGTAAATGCCTATGTTTGGCAAAATCTAAGTGTCTTTTTATACTGTATACAACTTTTCTGGTAAGCCAAGAACAAGCTATTAATATATTAATGTGAAAATAGGTTTTATAGAACTAACTACTCACTAATATAAAACTGTGACATTATTCTTTGTCTTTATTTTATCTTATGGAAAAAGGTGCCAGAAAGAAGAATAGTGCTACGTGCAAAATCAGTCACAACTACCATAGTTAACATTTCAACCAATGTATATGGGTGTAAGGGTGAAACAAAAGTAGTTAGAGTCACACAAAGTTATTTATGTTCATTTTGAATTGTTTGAAGCCTGCAGTATGTGTTTGTTTACAAGGTGGAATATGTATCGCTGAAGTAATATTACTTTGCAGCATGGCAACATCATACAGGAGGAGCTTTATAGAGACTTCTGGAGGCCTTCAGAATGTATTTGCTCACAAAGTATTCTGTGGTTGGGACTTCAGTATTGCGACAGTGGAGGCTGCCACACTCAAGTCAAAGAATATTTACAATGAACTCAAGGTGAGGATTACACCCAGGTCTAGGTTAATTCTGCGTGACACATTCCCATGCAACAAAGGTAGGATGGAAAGTATTGTGAGTTAAGGTCCACAGATTTTTCATTTTGTATGAAAAAACCCGTCTTTTTTGGCCACAATCAATAAAATATGGCTGTAGTAGATACATTTATTTTAATTTGCTACACATAATAATTTTAACTAGGGCTCTGCGAGTACTCTTTTTCCAAGCTCGTCGCTTAAGCTCGAGATCGAGTTTGAAAGTTTTGTAGGCTCGTCATTTTTGAGCTTCCACTCAATGTACTAAATAATAAATTTTTAAAACACAATAGTAAGCATAGTCTAATTGAGATAATATCGGCATCCCCACTTATAAATCATTTGGTTGCTTAACAAATTGTTAAAATTGAATTTAAATTTTCACATTAATAACGTAATAGAGCTTTAAACCACTGTTGACCGGTAAATTTATTCAACATTGTCGTCCATTTTGAATTATACTTGATTGAAGTTGATTACTTGTGTTGCCATGACAATTCAATGAAAATAAAAATAACTAAGAAGATTACTAAATAATTGAATGATTCTTTTTACTATTTTTACCTGGTCCCTTTCTAATATAATAATGTATGTTAAATTAAATATCAAGAATATATTATCATACTAAATGTTTTCAAACTTAAGATATTTAAAACTTGTATTAATTAATATGTTTAGCAACAAAACTAGCTTTAGTTTGGTAACTATTTAGTTATAGAATTATGTTGATTAACATTTTTATAATCAATGTTGATACTATTTTTTGCATACATATTTTACCCAACTTATTTGTATTAAAAAAGCATTTACCATTCCATATTGTTTGCTAGAAATATTATTTTAGTCATATTATTTTTAATTTTAAAGTCTCAGCATCAACAAGAGCTCGTACAATGTGCATGTGCAACTGTGCATAAAGGAATGGAAATGGAACAGAAAACGTGATAATGCATGACACTAAGGAATAATAAACGAAATATGAAACACTTCAAATTACTTTGTTTATGACTCTTACATTTTCTTATAGGGTAACTTAAGTTACTGAAACATATTTTGGGGAAATATTAGCTTATTAAAACATCGATTTTATTAACTTTTATCAAGGCAGTGTAGAAACAGTTTACAATAATGTAAATTGATGTTAAAGAAGCCAACCTGAAAGGATAGTTAGGTTAGGCCTGGATATAAACAAACACATCTCTCTTTTTCTTCTTACACTTTTACACTTCCCACTTCTTTAAACTTCCACAGTTGCACATTGTTTTGAATTTTCGGAAATATTTATTTTTCATATGAAGCTTTATGCTTTTCTTCCTTCATACAATATCCATCCCAAGTCACTCCCCAAATATTTGAACGACCTTTCTTGTTACATTGTCTTTTCTTCAATGAATATAACAAGATTGCGTTCTTCCTATTCCAACTCTCATCATTTTCGTCTTACCGATGTTTGCCTTCATTCCAAATCCCTTTCCCACTCTCATAATACCATCCATCATGTCCTGCAGTTCTTCCTTTAACTCTGCCAACACCGCTTGATCATCCACATACTCAATGGTTTTTAGGGTACTGTGGGTGATTTTTACTAAATGGTTTTCCGCTATCGCTCGATGCTTCCTGGATACATTTCCTCTCAAACTCTACCTTGCTCATTCCTATTCCTTTAGCGAAATTAATACAGTAGAACCTTAATAATCAAAACTAATTGGGACAGGGGGTGGTTCGGATTAGCAATTATGTATTTTATTTTATAAACAAGACAAATAGAATACAGTATAAAACTACACTACAACCTTAACGGATACACAACACATGCACAAATCGACTAAAAACAATGAGAATGTCGGAACACGAAATATAACACTGCTCACAGTAGCAGATGAATTCAAACTGATTTAGAAACAATAACTGGAGCAGCAAAGTTGCGTCAAGGTTACTGTTATCCCCATACAAGTGACGTGTATAGTGTAGACGTCTCATTGGGCTCACACACTTTGCTCACCAAAACGTTCATTTTAAATAGTGTTGCGTCCTGTTTTCTAACATTTCATACATCTGTATTTTGGTCTATTTTACTTAACCCTTTGAGTGCCAAGAGAAATGACAAAAAAAATGTGCTAAAAGTGCCAAGCTATTTTGCTGAGAAATACAGGATTTTGTTTAAATTTTAATAACCTATTAGTCTTTGAACTTCTTGCACTCAAACATTTACATAAACTAGCTAACATGCTTGCCAATCAGATTATATAATTATACATATATTTTTTTAATTTTTAAATATAGTAAAAAAATCACTAACCAAGATATTTAAAAAAATCTTTTATCTAACATTAATTTTTAAGCTTTGAAAATTTAACTGGTTTGAAATATAATAAATCATTGAAAATAACATAAAAACTGAGTAAATAATAAAGTTTACAAAAAGAAGAAAAACTAGTTTTAGATTTTACACTAAAACCTGATGCTTCTGCATAAATATGAAGAGTTTGGGGTGGATTATCATGATCTTCAAGATTTATTTCATCCCTTTAGGAATCACTTGTATTCACACTCGTGTTATCAATGTCAGCTGCCACTCCTACTTGTTCCGATCTTTCACTTTCACTAGAATATAATTCTTGTTCAGTTTCATCATTAACAAGGTGATCACTCTCGCATGAGCTATCTAAAATATTGCAAGTATTTCTGTGTCTTGAATCACAGTTTTCCTCTTAGTAACCATGTTTACAAACAAGGCCAAGATAAAACTCATAAAGTAAAAAGTTATAAAATAATTTTCATTTTCGATATATTGAAACTAAGTGCAAAGACAAATAAAAGTAGTTTGAACATAAGAGAATGCAGTGGAAATAGAATCTACCCTATCTGTTGACTTAATACTGAACTAAGAGCTCAAAAACATGGGATCGCCTTGAGCGACGCTGGCAATTTTAGCAAATATTTCGCACATTTCTATGAGTGACGTTGGCACTCAAAGGGTTAAGGTGCGTTCGAATTACCAAACTTTGAACTATCAAGGTTCTAACTATATATGTATATAACCTAAACAAATACAAAAATGTGACACAAAAAAAAAATCTCCTCTTAGCAATGACTACTTCATTGCTCAGCCACAATTTGAATCCGGTTTGTTCCAGGAACTACTAAGTGATGAATCAAACGCAGAGAAGCAGGACAACTTCTGGGCGAGGTTCTACACTGTCTCCATGCAAGTGGCCCTGAATATAGTGTCCCTTGTATTCCTGGCAGGGACAGGAGTTCTCATGTGGTACCTGCTCTCAGAGTCTGAACACAATACCGCTCTGGCTGATCTCGACACGCGCACCTGGTCTATGTTGATGCCTCTAGTGGTTACTCTTATCATGATGATTGCTCCCGTGTTCTTCTCCTGGATAGTTAGGTAATGTCAACACATCGTATGGACTAAACCTCAAGCTCGTTTAGTCTGGTATGTCTGTGATGAGGTCGAGGTTTGAATCTTGGTTGGGCGTTCTGCGCTTGGCTTTTCTTAACGATGCACAGATGTGCAGTCTATGAGTATGGGGTGTCTCTGCATGGTGAGTGACATTGAGTTCATGTGAAAATCTCAATATTAGTATTTAATATATTTGAAATAAATATTCATCACCACCAAATAATTATAGTGTAAATGTTTCCTTAAAATGTGCTGAAATTTAAAAAATTCATCTTAAACAGCGCATCATATTTATGTCCTAAAAGAGCAACATGTACTGCAGGCTACATTCGACAGAGCCAAGCAGTTAGTCTGGGTGTAATAAGTTAATTAACATATAAGGTTTTCATTGACCTGAAAAACCTGAAAAACAGGGAAATGTCTTGTACAATTCAGGAAATTTTATCAAATTTTGAAATTTCCACATATTCACTAAAAGAATATATAACAATTATTTACACTATTCAAAATTACATTTTTCTTCCAGTTAATACACACTCCTAATATCTTTTAACACAGTTGTCCCTGTTGAACAAACTAATCTCAATTCTGTCAACATGTGATTTTCTCATCTTCTCCCTCTACCACACTTATTTAGCCGAAGTTGAGTCATGGTTATGCGCAAAAAAGAATGTGTTTCACAACAACTTTAAGATGTAGTGGTGTTAGGTGATATTTCAATGTGTCACTATGATCTCACTGAAATCTAACTTGGCCATCACTTTAGGCTGAAATGCTTTTACCTCTTCGTAGAATGACACAATTTCAGAAGGTGTGGGTGTTTTATATTATTAAATTAAGGTGCACTGTTAATAAAGTAATGTTTGTAATACATTGTGACTGGAAAAGTTGGAAATTGGCTCTGGAAAATTTATAAAAGTCTAAGAATTTTTGAATTTTGGACACTCGTTAATACTACGGGTGCTCAGAAAATAAGGGTCGATTGATCATGGTAGCTGTGTTACAGGCGAGGCACTATTAGTGCATGTGCAGGCGTTAGAGTGATTCATTGGGAAGCAACACCTGAGTTGTAAGAGTTATTTGATAGCGTACGGCTGTGTAGGAGTGATTTAAAATTAGCAATAAAATCAATAATCTTGCCACATTTAAAGTCCGTGCTATGATAGAATTTCTTCGCCCAAAAATCACATGCATTCTAAATTCCTCACTAGTTTTATCAAGTGACTGTCCTGACTAATGAGTGAAGGTGAGCTTAGGAAATGGTGTCTAGAATTATGAAGAAGGCCAAACAAATGTTCATGTTTCTGAACTTTAATCAGATTTTCTCCAAATTTCATGACTGTTCTTGATGAGATCGTTACCGAGAAGCTTCATTATCATTAAATCTGTATTCTATGGCTGCTAAAAATTTTGATGAACATTCACCAGACTAAATGAATCACGTCAGCCCTGACATTCCTTGAACACAATGTGATTGATGGTAACATGTTCTTTGACCACTTTGTTAAAAGAGATTATACCTGTATTTTTTCGTTAATGTTGAAACAAAGCAGCAATGCATGCATGGATGCACACAGCTTCACCAAAGCCTAAGCAATGTAAACAAACGTTTTCAAACAAAAAAGTTATGGAAACTGGTTTGAAGATCGGAAGAGAAGGCTCTCTTGAATTTATGGAACCTGGGTTGACAATCATTGCTGAAGTGCACTGCCAGACTCTGATAAAACTGATGTGGGCCATTCGATAAAAAAGGTGTGGTCTGTTGTATTTCTGCATGACAACACCCCGACAGCCCACACACTGCAACTCACACAATTACTCTCCTTGGGAAGTGTTCAATTATCTGCCCTACAGCCCGGACCTTGCGTAGTTATTGGAATTGGGGACCACAACGGTTTGGGGACAGTGGTGAGATCAAAAAGGTGATCTGGGACTGGCTTAACTCACAGGCAGCATGTTTATATAACATGGGAATACAGAAATTATTGCCACTCTACTAATCAAATTCCTCTTTGGTTTTTAATATCCAATCGACCTCTACTTTATGAACACCCCTCGTAATTTCTTTGGGGTGGTTAATTTTTCATATGATGGTATGAAATTTGTATTTACATGGAAGTTATTCTACGTTTCTTTTACTATGCCTTTATATTTTATTTTGTTGCTATCCGCATGTATTCTGCAGTTTAACTGATAAAGCTATTTAAAAAGCATATTGGACTATTCAACTACTTTATATATATAAAAAATACAGATTCGCATCCAATCTCCATTTTGTGTGTTTCTCCTTTACGTTAAATTCTTTTTGCATGTTCTTAACCAAGTGTCCTATTATTCTTTACAAATTTCCTTTTCCTCCCTTTTGCGTTTTTTTGGTTTCCTCTTTTAGGTAGTTGCTTTGCGCATTTTAATACTCTCCCCCAGAGGAGTTCTGATAGAATGAGACCTAGGTTGGGGAATTGGGCGTTGACAATCAATCTTATTCAAGAGGCAGCCGTTACCTCTTTGTCCAATGGCAGCAGTGTAAAGTGTAAACTGTGTTCTTCTTTTCATTGTAAACGCCATCTTGTGTTCATTCCTTTTATATGTTTCTATCCACCTTTCCTGTACCTTTTTCCAAATTTATTATATGTACAATATACTACTAAAATAGTTTTTTTTTTTATTGTTTGTCGGATTTGGTGAATGATGATTCAAGCTTTCTTTGCAATGTGAGTTTGAAATTTAAAAGAAAATATAATTATATTTGTTGGGCAGAATAATGATCAAAAGACACAATATGTATTAATTATTCCTGACACAATGTATAGTTTGACCAGTTAAGCGTTTGGCTGGAATAAGACTAACTGTTCATTGGTTAAAAAAAATGTTTAAGACCAAGTTCAGGCGACATCTGTCGGCGCTATAGGGAACTAGAAATGTAAACAAACAGAAACGTTTAGGCTGTAATAATTGAACTCCAACAATTTTTTATGCTGAATATACTTAATATCTTCACTAGTAATCAAGCCTTAGTCATACTTGTAATTTATTTACTATTTTTATTCGGTTTGGAAATTTCACTATTCATTTTGAAAATATGTTTGTAAAAAAAAAATTACCATTTTCACACATTTATCAAACATACATGGTGCAACCAAGAAATTTCTAAGCATAATGGTGACCGGATATGTCCTGTAAGGACTACAAAGGTTAATATATGCAGAGTTTAATTTAGTCTACAAAATCTAATATATTTAAAATTTAAATTGATTTGTTTCTCTACCTAGTTCTTGGCTTCACTCACCTTTGAGAATGAGTGAGGATCTATGAAAATATAAATAATAACATTACCTAATCTATTTTTGTTGACTGCTTGAATCCACTTTTTTTGTTTTTCTTCACCCCATTGCATACCAAAAAAATTGTAAAATATATGTCTTTCTTAGTATTTTCATATTGATTTTGATAAGATCGTAATTATCATCAGTTGTTTCCAGCTTGTGGTCGAGTCACTTTAATAAAATGCCTCCAACTCGTCTGCCCTTTCACCATTCTTCCTCCTTTAATCACTTCTGTTCTTCTCTTCTCGTTTGCACATTTTACATTATCTGCTCCTCCTATATCTTTCTTTGTCTCCTTTGCAGTCATTTCCTAAATACTTTATCTCCATTATTCTCTTTGGTATTATCTCCTTCTCCATCCTCACAACGTGCCCATAACATCTCAGTCTCGCTTCCTCTACCATCTCATGTACTCCCTCTACCCTACTCTTTCCCAGATAACTTCATCCCTAATCCTGTTTCTCCTCGTGACCGCTAACATGCTCCTCACAAACTTCATTCCTTTGATATCCTAAAATAAATCAACTCTTATTTCCTCTTCTGACATTTTGTACTTAATTATATAAAATTATCACTAAACAAAATTTAAACATGTGGGACACTTATAAACAAAATGTATCTTTATGTTTCAGCAAATGCCTTCACTTTTGTGTTGCACTTTTCTACCATTGCCAGTACATTACACATTTGCCTATAAGAATTATATCAATATATTAATAATATATAATCTTATGTCCTCTTAATCCAAGCTGATGTTCTGTGCAGATATGAAAACTACTCGAACCCACGCACTTCTTTGTTCGTCACCCTGCTGAGAACATATTTCTTGGAAATAGTTGTTGTCGGTGTCCTCATGGCTTTCTGGCTGAAACGCTCACAGGGAGAGGTGATACAACTGCATGTTTTACTAGGACTAAACATCTTGATATTCTCACGTTGAAATCGTGTTCTAGTCAAATTTGTTAACAAGGATTCGAATTTTTTTTATAAATGTTATTTTTATTAGCATTATCGTAATTATTTATAGTTTTAATCTAACTTTAATGTCTTATGGAAATTTTTAGGTTTATGGGAATTGAACATTTAAAAAATATTTAATACTCTAGCTGAGTCATTCATAAAATGGAATTAAAATACCAACATTGGTGATAACTACTAATTTTCTTTGGGAAGCAGTCATCTCTTTGTCCAGTGGAAGCAGTGTAAAGGGTGAATAGTGCTCCTCTATTTTTTTGTAACGTAGGGCTGGGGCTATGCCGATTACAGTACTCTCGCTAATCCGATAATAGACATTTTCCTCACAGAGTCTTAAAACTGATCTTTAACGGCCATTGAGAAAATATCTGTATTCCATTGGTTGTATGTAAGGTGGAATATCCTTTGCAAGGTCATCCACAAGGTCCACTAACGAACAGCCTTGGACCAAGAGACGAAGGTTCAAGGGAAGCTAAAACTGGGGAAGATTTAAGGGAAGCTAAAACTAAATAACTATCAGAGGTTTCAAAACTACACCATGGATTCAGAACTTATCTTTATTTCAATTCTTAAATTTATTCATCAGTTGATAGTATGAGGGTTATTCATATTTCAACCTCCGTTTGGATGTACCTGACAATGAAAGCGGATTAGAGAGCTTGCACATGCACAATTACATCACGTAATGCATTGTCGGTCCTCGCGCCATGCGTTGAGCCATTTTTTGTCACTTTTAATAATTGTCTTATGAATGAGTAAACGTATGTGGTGCAATCGATGCTTCTGCCAGCGGTGAGATTTGCGTAGTCATCCATTTTTTTCAAACTGAGGGCAAAACTGCTGCTGAAATTCATCGAAGAATGAGTACAATTTACGGTTCAAACTTTGAGTAAAGGATTGTCAGACATTGGTGTGGAAAATTTAGAGATGGGCAAAACGATGTGCACAATAAAGGTGGTCAAGGTTGGTTGGTGATCATTAGTGACTGATGAACTTGTTCAAAGTGTTGGCCAAAAAGTTTGTGAAAACGTTGCTTCATGATTTAAAAGCTTTCTTGTGATTTCCCCTATATTTCTTGAAAAGTTCTGTACAAGATCACAACAGGTAGACTAAGCTATCACAAGTTTTGTGCAAGATGGGTTCTAAAAAATACTAACCGATGTGAAGAAAATTCAGAGAATGAGATCAGTTTTGACATTTTTGCAGCGTTACAGCAAAGATGGGGATGATTTCTTGACCTATTGTTACGGGTGATAAAACTTGGGCTCACTTTGTGAATGTAGAAAGCAAAGAGCAGTCAAAGATGTGGATGCACCCACATTCACCAAACAAACCTAGAAATTTCAAACAAAAAGCTGATGGCAACCTTTTTCTGGGATAGGAAAGCAGTGCTTTTGACTGACTTCATGGAACCAGGAACCACAATAACGGCAGAAAAGTACCGTGAAACACTAAGAAAATTGTGCAGGGCAATTCATAACAAAAAGTTATGTATGCTGTTATCAGGTATTGCGCTCTTTCACACAGCTGCATGCACAGAAGCATTGCTGGAGCACTTTGGTTGGCAGGTGATGAACCACCCTTCGTATAGCCTGGACCTGGCACCAAGTAATTATCACCTCTTCACCCACATGAAAACCTGGTTGAGACCCGAGTGCTTCAACAACGAGGAGTTGAAGAATGGCGTCCAATCATGGCTGGGCTCCCAAGCGGCAACCTTCTTTGTGTGTGTGTGTGTGTGTGTGTGTGTATTTATTCTAAAATTGACATATTTATCATGATATTTATTCTATGCATGTATTTTGAAATAAAATTATCACAAACCTATTTTATAAAGTACCGTGTCTTAGTACCCATCACAAACTTAACTATGAGAAATGTGGAGTCAATTTATTCCGAATTAACTAGCTTTAAAATTTGGTAGGACCGATGATAAAAGTAATTATCTTTAAATTAACTCCAGTTTTTATTTAAATTTATGTAAGCCTACTATTATACTGGACAAAAGAAAAATGGCCGCTGTGAACATTTGATTTATCCATATTATTAATACATATTACCTTTGTTGTATTTACAATTAAATAAACCAAAATAATCTGCACGGGCAAAATAGTTGATTGGCCCAGCCCTATTGAAAACTCGGTTTTTTCTATCACAATGGCTCTGCTCGCTGGATACTCCAGCAGTGTGTTATTCTGGATGGACCGCATATTCAGCCATATAAGGATGTGCTAAGAGTATATGAAGCCTTCCTTTGATTACACTCAGCCAGAGCACAGCTTTGTGATGAGTGATGCTTACTAGTTGTGATAACCACTATAGCTGGCTGAAAATATTTACAGAATTCAACCGTATCACTCCCTTTTTTCCTTTGTTTAAAAAAGATATATTTAAATTATATTGGTTAACTTCTATATTACAAAGAAATAATGCCATAGGATGATGATGTTTCATTTTTGCTCCATCCTAGCAACTAAGGTTGATAACACTTATTTAATTTCATTAATGTTGTTAAGATAGGAATCAGGGTTGCCACGCACCTGGAAAACAGGGAAAACCGGGAAAAGACAGGGAATTTGTTTGTATCTGGAAAAAACCGGGAAAACACAGGGAATTTCACCAAAAAGCTAGAATTTACTGGAATTTGTTAGTAAAATTGGGCAATACAGTGCTTGCAAGCTTAAAATTGTAGGAATATTAGACTAAAATTTGTAACTGGAGATCTGAGCAATCTGATTTGAACACGTCTCATGAATAATGTTTATGCTTACTAGCACCTCATCAGCTTGAGATGTCCTGAGTGCAACTGAGACGACTTGTTTTCGTTCGGCAAATGCCGCGCCTTTTCGGCTTCCTCCACTCACCCCCGCCAATAACAC
>CABEEJ010007172.1:6395-26204 GCA_901482245.1 Timema douglasi | reverse complement strand
GCCCCCCCCCCCCCTATTTTTTATGCGGGGATTTTTAGAGGGGAGTAGGCTCACACCACAAGGAAAGAGACTGTCGCGTCTACAAGAAACAAGGGGGAGGATCCCTCAGGCCTACCTCACACTAGGATGCGATGGCAGAGCTGCCATGGCATCCTAGTGTGATGTAGGCCTGAGTCACTGAAACAGTTTTGTTCCTATTTAAAAATAAAATATGTTTTCACCTTTACGTAGTTACATATTTTGAGTTGCACTCCTTAACAGGATATCCCCTCTTTCCATCGTGGGGTAGGCCTTGCTTGGTTCTACCCTGGAGTATGTGACCCCCACATTTGACACATATTATCGTAGATATACCAATAAGCCGTGTGATATGTTCATGCGTCTGTTTCAAATGACGTAGAAAGAAACACCTCATCGTGTTCAAGGGTAAAACAATATAACAGTTGTTTTTTGCGACGAATACCGTCAACGTTTCCCTTGTGGGGACTACCTCAGCCTGCCCGCCGACACCTCCTGAGAGTCAAGATCGTCCCCTCGCGCGGGAGATCCGATAAAAGAAGATATAGGTCCTTCCTAAATAGAACAATGCCCTTCACGCGTCTAGAAGCCACACGTTGATGGGTATCTGCAGGAAGGCGGTGTTGAGGAACTCTTTGAAGTGACGGCCGATGCTGTGAGAGGCCGCTGGTTTCATCTCCTTGATGATCTCGTTGGCGTTCTGGTTCAAGAACTGGTTCATCGCCTCCCCTGAGGAGCAGTCGGAACGTGTGAGAGTGTCCAATGGTGGATTGAAAACATGTTAAACGTAATACACTAGAGTCGCGATTATCCGGCCTTCGATTATCCGGCCTTTCGTGTTATCCAGCCTTCGATTATCCTACCCTTCATATTACCTGGCCTTCGATTATCCGGCCCTTCGTATTATCCAGCCTTCGATTATTCGGCCCTTCGTATTATCCGGCCTTTCGTATTATCCGGCCTTCGATTATCCGACCCTTCATACTATTCAACCCTCCATATTATACATCCTTCGATTATCCGGCCCTTCGTATTATCCGGTCTTCGATTATCTTACCCTTCATATTGTCTGGCCTCTGATTATCCAACCTTTCGTATTATCCGGCCCTTCGTATTATCCGACCTTCGATTATCCGGCCCTTCATATTATCTGGCCTTCGATTATCCGACCCTTCGTATTATCCGTCATTCGATTATCCGGCCCTTCGTATTATCCGCCCTTCGATTATCCGGCCCTTCGTATTATCTGGCCTTTGATTATCCGACCTTTCGTATTATCTGGTCTTCGGTTATTTGGTCCTCCATATTATCCGGCCCTGTGTTAACAAGCGAGTTTTAAAATATACATCCGGTCCATATCCAACATTTACAGAATTTATGATGTGTTCCATCTGACGATCTATTTTCACTTGTTCTTGCTTTGTAGCCGATGTTACATTTACAAAATAAAGTACTGTGTAGTTAAGATTTTAAACATTTATCTATCGTTTAATTTCTTACTGTCCCCTTACAATTTAATGTGTTCCTGTTTTACGTCATAATCAGAAAATGGCCAAATTCTATCAAAACAAAGTTAAATATTCATCGACCCGCCTCGGTGGCGTAGTTGGATAACGCGCTTGTCGTGTTGAAGCTCGACTGCTGAGGACGAGGAGATCGAGGTTCGAATCTCGGTTGGGTGAACTGGGGGTGGTTTTTATCTAAATGGTTTTCCACTCTCCCTCCACGCAAATGCGGGTCCACTTCCTCTAATTAACCCTTACCAATTCCTAATCCATTAGAGTAATTAGTACTTAAAGCGTATAACCCGAACGGGCAGTAAGACGCGGTGCTAAATATTATTATTATTATTATTATTATTATTAAATGTTCTGTGAAACCCACACTGAAAATTACTTACACTTGTATTCCATATTATCCGGTTTTTCTGTTATCCGGCCCGGAATCCCGCCACTTTAGGCCGGATAGTCGCCACTCTAGTGTTTATTATTATAATTAGTTATTATTTATTTGCATGACAGTGAGAACAGTTGCTATGGTTACTCTTCTTGTTGATTCTCTATGGCAACATCTTGTTGATGTAGGTGGCAAGGAAAGAGGACAGAAAAAGGTTTCGAAACATATTTATATGATATAATTATTATATTAAGAAGAAGGAAAACTAAAAATGAGTTTAGAATATATATAATAATTTATGTATGAATAAATAATCATAACAAACGGGTCTTTATTTTAGTATTAAAAACTACCAGCTCTTCTTTGAGTGACCCGCACTGGTGGGGACATGGAAACAGACGTTGGACTCGTATAGTATGACCTTTACATTGGTAGGCGTCAGGGTTCTAGTCCCGAGCAAGTTTACTTAAGAGTGTCTTCCTTATCATAATTTCTCTCTGCACGTGAATGCGAGTACCTTTCCTCTCGATTTCACCTCACTCGCTCTTACAACTTGAGCGTAGAGCTTGGGTGGGTAGTAAGACGTGGTGTGACCAAAAAACATTTAGTACAAATGTTTACTGATGATGTTTAGAATAATTTGATTTGAGAAGGACCAATAAAATGGGGATGGACTACCTGTGAATTAATTATATCTAAAAATAAATAAATCTTTTCAGGATATGTAAAAATTTGAGGTTAATGTCTACATATAGTTTACACATTAAATTCTTTGGTCTAGTTTCATATTCAGACTTAGTACTCCTCAAGTGCGGTGCTATACTAAATACAACACACCTACCTGGACCAGAATGGAATAGGTGTGTTTTTTATATATGTTGTCGTCGGTGACCTGGTGGTATAGGGGGTAAGGTGTCAGACTTCTATGCTGGCGGCCGGGGTTCAATCCTCGGTCCCGGCACAGATTTATCTGATTACCAAACCCTTCCTCCACCTCTGACAAGACATCTTGTGAATGTGTGGGAATGCCAGGCCTCCACCGTGGTTCGGATTCCACGTTAAACTGTAGGTCCTCCATTCCATCTCACAACCACCCTACCATTACACATTAGCGTAAGTGCGTATAACCCGAACGGGTAGTAAGACGTGGTGCTAATAATAATAATAATAATAATAATAATAATAATAATAATATATATGTTGTCCTGTATTTAGTATAGAGCTGTACTTGAGGTTAAATAAGTCTGACTATGGGATTGGACCTTTGAATGTATCAAACTTGTTTGAATGTGTTTCTATTCAAACAAAGGTATTTAGTGTAGAAGAGTCCAAAAGGTATACTACTGGCGTTTGCAGATATGCTTGTGAAGTAAAACTCGTCTTCTTCACAATGGCTCTTGTTTAAGATCAAACTGTGTGCCAGGTACTGTCGGGAGTTACAAAACTATCTGCATCATAATTGTTGAAGAAGTGTCAGTGTGGAAGAACTCTTGGCATTCTTCATCGTCAGCAGCAGCATTTGTTAGAGCCTTCGAAGAGAACTCACCCAAAACTCAAAAGCAAGTGACCACCTTTAGAGTTCTTCATCATAATCAGCAGCATTTGTTAGAACCTTCGAAGAGAACTCACCCAAAACTTTATCGGCTTGAGAATTTTACATAATCAGCAGCATTTGTTAGAACCTTCGAAGATAACTCACCCAAGACTCAAAAGCAAGTGACCACCTTTAGAGTTCCTCATCATCATCAGCATTTGTTATAGCGTTCGAAGAGAACTCACCCAGAACGTTACCGCCGTTGAGGAAATCCCTGATCCTGAAGCGGGATTTGCCCAGAGTGAAGTCAACCAGCAGCTTCTCAACCTTCATGTACTTCTTGTCGTCCATGGTAACCTCCTTGCCGTGAAGTTTGGCAACAGCGGTCACGTCCTCTAAGAAAGAGGGGAAACCAAAAAACAATATATATACAATCTCAAATTCCATTCAGTGGGATTTTGCCAACTCTATAAAATATGGATGAACGCATACATTTTATCCGATTTTATGCCTCACAAAAATATATTTGAAGGATACGAGCATTAACTCCTTTTTTATGTATCAACTTCAGTGGCCGCATGGTCTTAGGCGTCACTCTCTCGAACTAGACTGGCTGCTGATGGCGAGGAGATTGTGGTTCGATCCTGGTCGGGTGCATTTAGGGTGGTTTTCCACTCTCCCTATACGCAAAGGAGGGCGCACTTTATCTAAATTAATCCTTCATAATCCTTAAACCATTATAGTAATTGGTACACTGTCGTACAACCCGAACGGGTAGTGAGACGTGGTACCAAAAAAAGCCAACTTGGTTGAATCCGTTTATAATCAACTCTCCACTGAATATCACCTCTGAAGGAACTTCATATCTTATGGAGAAAAGTGTTATTTTCGCTCTCTCTCTCTCTTAGTTAACTGTTGCCAAATATCCTCGCTTTCAGTTATGTCTGTAAAGAAGGTGTTGTACTAGGTTAAGAAGGAACTGCTGGCGACATCGACGAACCAGCGTTGCCAAACTTGTCTTATATTCAAGAGAAGATTGAGCAGACGAAAAGAGGATAATGACACCGCTGTTTCTCCATTAGTAGCATCCCCTCAAAGGTGATATACGGTGTAGTCCCGACTGGGAGGAAGGGCGTCAGCATCGCGCTGACGGAACTACGCTCAGGACTAACGGAAGATCGCGGTGAACTCTCCCCGACTCCTGACGGGGAACAGGAGGATGTTCCCGGAGACGTCGTATTTGCCCAGGGCCTCGATCCTCGGGATCTCCAGACCCATATCTATCCTGTAGTCGTCCAGATCCGTCCTGGAAGAACAAGAGACAAGCAACATGTTACCTGTCCCAATGTGGATCTAACACCTTGTCTATACCTTCCTCCTCACACCTCATTTTTCACAAGTATAAAAGAACAGGGATATTTTATTTTTAGTTTCCCATCCATTACTGTTATCAACCTGTGGTCAGTTTCTTATTCAAGCCATATATTTTCCACTACCGGCTTGCTAGGCCTGTCGTAGCTTCATATGTCTTATAATTTAACTTAGGACTATTACAGGCACAACATCCAGTCCCCGGACCTCAATTTATCACCGCGAAAGGGTAAACCTACATTTACACCAATGATAAGTTTTCCTGCAATGCCAGGAATCGAAACCGGGTCAATCAAACAGACATGCTACTGACTGAGCTAAGCTGTCAGTTAAGAGGGACAATTCAATAAGCAAACAATAACTAATTAGTTAGTTTCTACCATACGTTGAGCTTTCTATGGAAACTATTAAATTTTTTTCATGATCGCCGCGTCTTACTCTTAGTTTAGGTTGTACGAATGTATGATACATACTTTAATGTGGTACGGATGAGGAAGGGAGCATTTTAGAAGTAATATACCTGCATTTGCTTGGAAGGATAGTGGGAAACAGTCTAGGAATAAATCCCCCTCAGTAGACCTGACTGGGACTCGAACGCCAATCTCCCTATCTTAAGCAGTCACAGTCTAACACGATTGTGACGCCTTAGACCATTCGTCCATTGAAGCGGGTAACTATTCTACTGTTGTATTAAAAACAGCTGTTACATTTAAACGCTGCTGTAAAATATTATTTTAACTTTCCCTTTCACTGACGTAATTCAATGAGAGGACGAAAGTGGCTGTTATCTAATTGGTTATCGCCATTTTTTTGAGTTTTGTATTGATATTTTACCGTGAAACCCCTCCCACTCCCCCCCATTTTAAACAACTATAACCATCGTCGATGTCACCCCCTCCCCCTTTTGGTGAAACGAAACGCCCGCTTGGGAACACCAGTGAATTATTGGAAACGCGTTACTACTGTATTAGACTGGACTGATGAGGACGGGGAGATCGGGGTTTGAATCTCGGTCCACATAACTTGGAGGAAGGGAGGGGGGTGTTCATAGAGAATTTACCAACCTCCCTCCACGCAAATAAAGCATACTTCTTCTAAAAAAAAAAAATTTCGACCTTAACCAATCTCTAGCTCATTAGCCTTAATTAATATATATATGTGGCCGGCCTCTTTGTCTAGTAATCAGCATTCCTGCCTACTAATACAGTAGTTCCGAGTTCTATTCCCGAAGGTACCATACGTATTTCTTTTTCCAAAGGAGACTTTTTGTCATGGTCGTCGTGGTCTGGCTAATCAGACCAAAGCTAGGTTTAATACTTCTAGTGGAAGCACATAATCATCGTCATCATCACATCATCGGGACGAAGACCAGCCCCATGGAGCAGTGGTCAGTGCACCTGGCTACGGGCCTAGGGGTCCCTAATTCGATTCCCGGATGGTACCTCGGGTGTTTTCCTGAAAGGTGAATTATTACCCCAACGATCATCAGGTTTTGGTTAGTTAGGCTTAAGTTAGGTTTAAGTGTTTCCATCATACTCAACATCATCTTCATACTCACTATCACCCTCATCTCATCTTATCGAGACATGTAAAGAGTCTCCACGGAAAGGATGTACTATTAGTACATTCGGATGTCCCCTGGATAACGGTACATTAGTACAACACAAACTTAGCTACGAGTGATGTAGCACAAACGTGTAATATTATATTAAAGTGACAGTAACCGCACATACAGGGTGTCCCAACCTCAGAAGACGGTCACATATCCGCCACTGCCAGAAGCCGACAAACCCTGACGTCACGGGCGGTAAAAGACGCGGCGAGACTACCGACAGTTAGTCCGCACTCGGGACCTACTTGAGACTCGGGACCTACTTGAGACTCAGGACCTACTTGAGACTCAGGACGGTGTAGTTGCTGGCGCCGTGGGCCGTCATGTTGCTGAACACGGCCCGTATCCTCACCGCTCCATTCCCGTTCTCCATCGCCATCCTCGGGATGTTCATCGGCTCTATGGGCGGGACGCCAATCTCGGGGATCCCTGCAGACAGAGCCACGGGGATATCCCTGTTAGGAGTCAACTACCCTCACACAAATAACACTCTGTGGTCAAGGCCGTAGCCAGGAAGGGGTTTGGTGGGCACAGCCCCCAATTGCTGGAAGCTACAGTAGCCCCGTGGCTTCTTTGGTGCTGACCGACAGCTCACATCTGACTTCTGACAGTCAACATTTAGGTATATACCTAAATTTTGACCGTTAGACGTGACAGATGCTAAACATATGTTTTTGCAGATCATATTGTTCGGCGTAGGGATACGTAATTTGGTCTGGTAACTTTTCAAAGCTTTTATCTGTCAGCTGTGAGCTATCAGTCAGCACCAAAGAAGCCATGGGGCTACTGTAGAAAAAATTCTAAATGAATAATAGTTCTAGAATCTCTCTGAAGTTTTTTTTTATGGTAACGTGGCCCCTTAATTTGTATTTATATCTTAATTTTGATATTGTTTGAACCATAAATAAAGCCACATATATTTTATCCATAAAATTTAGTGGAGGGTTTGAACCCCTAACCCCACCTGGCTACGACCTTTTCTGTGGTCTCATGTTCAGAGGTCCCGGGTTTGATCCCCGGAGCTTCTACAATCTTTCTGTGAAGCAGTGTTTTCTGTAACAGGGTCAAACTCAGCCTCCCGAGGACGAATGAGGAGATACTTGAATAAAGAGGTAGCGGCTCCGTTCTAGAAAACTGAGATTAGCGGGTGGAGGGCTAATTGTGCTGACCACGTGACACCCTCTATCCGCAAATGTTGGCACTATCTTGACTAAAAGTGGCGGTCCAGCCAGTACAGTTCGATTCTGGCCTAAGACTTTGGATATATTGTTTACTAATCATTATTTTTGAGATATATATTTTGTTGTGTCCCTTCCCCAATTTGTTTTTTTATTTTTTATTGCAGTGGTATAGAAGGGTGATTGTGAGATGGAATGGAGGACCTACATTTTAACGTAGGATCCGAACCACGGTGGAGGCCTGGCATTCCCCACATTCACAAGTTATGATTTAATACACGTCTTGTCAGAGGTGAAGAAAGGGTTTGGCAATCAGATAAATCTGTGCCGGGACCGAGGATTGAACCCCGGACCCCCGAGCACAGAAGTCTGACACCTTACCCCTAGACCACCAGGTCACCCAATGATGTTTACTGAAAGAAGTAACGTACCTGTCTGCAGATATGGCCACAGGTGTTTGAAGTAACGTACCTGTCTGTAGATATGGCCGCAGGTGGTTGAAGTAACGTACCTGTCTGTAGATACGGCCCCAGGTGGGTGAAGTAACGTACCTGTCTGTAGATATGGCCGCAGGTGGTTGAAGTAACGTACCTGTCTGTAGATATGACCGCAGGTGGTTGAAGCAACGTACCTGTCTGTAGATACGGCCGCAGGTGGTTGAAGGCCCTCTTCACACAGGTGTTTATCTCCGGATCACTTCTGTTGCACGGCAAGATGTACTCGGCTGAAGAACAACACAAGGACTTTCATTTAGCAGCGACAAACTTTTTAAAACTCTATTTTTATACAAACAACATTGTATATAAATACAAACTCTTACTAAGGTCAACATTGATTATTTATAATATTTATTTAGTTGATTTTATTTAGCACCGCGTCTTACTACCCGTTCGGGTTATACGCTTTAAGTACTAATTACGCTAATGGATTAGGAATTGGGAAGGTTGAATTAGAGGAAGTGAACCCACATTTGCGTGGAAGGAGAGTGGAAAACCATTTAGGAAAAACCACCCCCAGTTCACCCGACTGAGATTCGAACCTCGATCTCCCCGTCCTCAGCAGTCGAGCTCAACACGACAAGTGCGTTAGCCAACTACGCCACCGAGGCGGGTTTTTATTTATTTGAGATATTTAACTTGCACTTTTTATTTTAAACCGACTGATTAAATCAGAACACTATAATTTCTATGAGCGAGAGCGGAAAGAGCTTACCAATTTTGCCAGGAAAGGTATTTTACAAAATCTTACTGGATTCTTTATCATTCCACAATTGACACGGGGGACCAATGGTTTAATTTCCCCTCCGAAGGAAGTTGTGCTACTGATTTTTTTTTATCGCGCAAGAATAATCCTTAGATCTCAAACGAGTCTGATGGTGGGTATCATCGCAATTTCGAGATGAAAAAAAACACCTTTTAGTTTATGTCATGTCGGTTTCTCCCGAGACGGAGTCTACCCTTGATAATGTTCCATCAGTATCGTTTCCAGTCTACCCCGGATAACATTCCATCAGTATCGTTTCGAGCCTACCTCGGATAATGTTCCATCAGTATCGTTTACAGCCTACCCCGGATAATGTTCCATCAGTATCGTTTCCAGCCTACCCTTGATAATGTTCCATCAGTATCGTTTCTGGCCTACCCTTGATAACATTCCATCAGTATCGTTTCGAGCCTACCTCGGATAATGTTCCATCAGTATCGTTTACAGCCTACCCCGGATAATGTTCCATCAGTATCGTTTCCAGTCTACCCTTGATAATGTTCCATCAGTATCGTTTCTGGCCTACCCTTGATAATGTTCCATCAGTATCGTTTCTAGCCTACCCCGGATAATGTTCCATCAGTATCGTTATTAGCCTACCTCGGATAATGTTCTATCAGTATCGTTTCGAGCCTACCCTTGATAATGTTCCATCATTATCGTTTCTAGCCTACCTCGGATAATGTTCCATCAGTATCGTTTACAGCCTACCCCGGATAATGTTCCATCAGTATCGTTTCCAGTCTACCCTTGATAATGTTCCATCAGTATCGTTTCGAGCCTACCCCGGATAATGTTCCATCAGTATCGTTTCGAGCCTACCCCGGATAATGTTCCATCAGTATCGTTTCGTCCGTGACAACGTGTGAAAGGTATTGTTCGGCGAAGAAGAGGAGTTTTTTAACGACCGTTATTACCAAACATTTTATTGCTGTTATGACGTCATCACGAGCGTCTGAGGCGTGAAACCACCGTTCATTCGACCGTGACAACGTCACTTTTTATTTATTTTATTTATTTATGTGGGACAAACATTATTCTCACTCAACAGAGAAAGTTTGGCGATATATTTCCTTCCTTGCCCCCCCTCCCCCTCCCCCGATAGATTCCTTTCTTTCCACTAACCCCGTCATCTTCATTCTTGTTCAGAAGGAAACTACAGTCCAATTTTTATGGAAAAAACCTTTTTTAGTTTTGTTTTTGTTAACATTGGTAATATTTAACTTTATTATTAGCAAAGCTATTATATTTGTTATTAAGGGTGACCTGGTGGTCTAGGGGGTAAGGTGTCGGACTTCTGTGTTGGGGGTCTGGGGTTCAATCCTCGGTCCCGGCACAGATTTATCTGATTACCAAACCCTTCCTTCACCTCTGACAAGACGTGTATTAATCACAACTTGTGAATGTTTGGAATGCCAGGCCTCCTCCGTGGTTCGGATCCCACGTTAAACTGTGGGTCCTCCATTTCATCTCACAATCACCCTACCACTAAACATTAGCGTAAGTGGGTATAACCCGAACGGGTAGTAAGGCGCGGTGCTAATAATAATAATAGTAATAATTTACATAAAGAGCCTTTAAAAATACAACTCGGTCGGGTGAACTGGGGGGGCGGGTTCCTAAATGGTTTTCCCACTCTCCCTCCACGCAAATGTGGGTTCACTTCCTCTAATTCAACCTTCCCAATTCCTAATCCATCAGCGTAATTAGTACTTAAAAGTGTATAACCCGAACGGGTAGTAAGACGCGGTGCTAAATAATAATAATAATAATAAATACAAACTTTTTTTTTAAACAGCGGTAATAAATTACTATATTATCGTCATCACGGATTAAATAACCGATCTATATTCGTTAGTGGCGGTTATTGCCGCATCTAAATATAATATTCTTTAAATTGAAACCTGGACACGGGAATCGAACCCGGAACCTTTGGCTTAGTACGCCAATTTTCTAACCTCTGATCTACCCAGGAGTCGCCCCACGCCCAGGGTTATTCTCCACTCATGATTTAAGGTGGAGTCCATGATGGACGTGCGGAAATCGTCGGCTACAAATGTGTGAGTCTATTTAAGATCACGAGCTATCAGATAACGCAGCCACCTTCGGCTCCAGTGGTTGGCTTTTTGCTGCCATTGACAAATGAGCGAATTAAAATATCGTATATGACTTAATTTTTCTTAAAAAAAAATACTGTCCCCAGGATCTGACCCCGCCCCCTCCCCCCCGGTACAGCGATGTATGTCACCGCCACCTCCTGTCGACCTGTTACGTGTTCCTCCCCGGTGAAAGGTGTTACGTCAGGACTGGCGGCCGGTTACCTCACGGAGGTAAGCTCGGACCTTTCTCTCCACTTCCGGTTACAAACACAACCAGTTGCCCCACCTCCTGACCGTGACCTTGGCGCAGGGAAGTCGTATCCTATCTTTTTTATTCCCGTACCCCAAATAAATTATTATTATTATTATTATTATTATTATTATTAGCACCGCGTCTTACTACCCGTTCGGGTTATATGCACTTACGCTAATGTTTTCACAAGATGTCTTGTCAGAGGTGAAGGAAGGGTTTGGTAATCAGATAAATCTGTTCCGGGACCGAGGATTGAACCCCGGACCCCAAGCATAGAAGTCAGACACCTTGAGCTTGACATTTAGAGAACATGTCCATCCACGCGTGTAGGCTGGTATAAAAAAAATGTTTAGTAAAAACTAAGCATATATGAACGATTTCACGAATATGTCAATGTTTCGTAACACCATCAAGGTATTTTTAGAGAAAATAAAAGGGTTTCTAAAACGATTTTAAATCAACGATGTTGCCTATTTAGAAATGTACAAGATATTTTACTAAGCAGGGTTGCATCTTAACTTGACGCACCTAATCAGTCTAAACACTATCACACTTAGACGGCAATGTACGAAATAGAAAGAGAGGGAAGAAAATGAGCAGTTCAACCTGAGAGGGCTCCTGTTTATATACTGATAACACTTCCCTATTCCGCTGACGATTTTACACACTCTTTATTTGCTCCTGAACCACGTTAATTTGGATTTCAAAAGTAACTTTTCCTTATTTCCTATTCTAGATAGACATTTGCTACCGCGAACTTTACTAGTCTACATCCTGGCAGGAAGACTCCTACAGGACATTTTCATGAATAAATAAATAGCCTGGGGTATGGATAATTTTAATTTAAAAAAATACTCCAAGATCCGAAAAATAATTTAATGACGACGTAGGGATATATTTTATAACTATTTAACAATGTATAGTTTTTGTTTGAATGTTTTATCTTCAAAATTCACCGAATAGAACGTAAGTACATCAACATGGGAAATCCTATCTTGGATTTCCATTACGTCACAGGTAGATGGCGTCCTTAAGGTGGGGATTTAGGGAATGTGAGAAAAAGTAAGTTTTTCTCCAGTTTTTACAACAAAACTGTTTTTGGCCAAAATATTTCTCCAGTAGACCCATATAGTTTAATTTTCTTCACATGTTGATATCAACGGTTGTTGAATATCTGTCATGAGCATGGCGGTATTAGATGAGAAACTTTTTAAAAGAAGAGAAAAAAAGTTGTCATTAAATTTCAGGACACCCTTTACAGAATATTCAACAACTGTTGATATCACCGTGTGAAGAAAATGAAATTTTACTCATATGTTTCTACTGTTTAATTATTTTAGCAAAAAAAATATATAGTCATGCTCTAAAAGTGGCAAAAACATTGACCCTTTCTCGCGTCCCCTACATCCGCACCATAACTCGCGGTGAGATTACGTGTCGTACATGTCAACAACGAAGTATATGCGACGTAACGTTAATATGCACACTAATGCCGATGAGGAATAACAAGAATACTCTGTGACGTAACCGATCACCGGAGAGAGAAGTCTTTGTGTCGAGACGATCATGCTAATGGCGGGTTTGTCGCTTCATTCGATATGTAACTGCGCATTAACCCGCTTATGTGGTCTGTCGCGCTACTCTTGCAATAGACTAGACTGCCGATGACGATAAGATTGAGGTTAGAATCTCGGTAAGTTGTAATGAGGATGGTTTTACCAAAAATGTTTCTCCACTCTCCCTCCACGCAAATGTGGGTACAATTTCCTAATATAGCCGCCCTAGTCACTAAAATAATTAACGTAATTAGTACATTAGTTTACAACCCGAACGGTTAGTAAAATGCCGGGTAGACAAAAAAAAAGCACCCAATATTTCTTGGGTAGTTATTATTATTATTATTATTATTATTATTATTATTATTATTATTAGCACCTCGTCTTACTACCCGTTCGGGTTGTACGCACTTACTCTAATGTGTAATGGTAGGGTGATTGTGAGATGAAATGGAGGACCTACAGTTTAACGTGGAATCCGAACCACAGTGGAGGCCTGGCATTCCCCACATTCACAAGATGTCTTGTCAGAGGTGAAGGAAGGGTTTGGCAATCAGATAAATCTGTGCCGGGACCGAGGATTGAACCCCGGACCCCCAGCACAGAAGTCTGACACCTTACCCCTAGACCGCCAGGTCACCTTTTTTCAGCTACGAGATATATCCCCTCAGCTACCAGGACGAGCCCTACAGACCCCCCAGGGGGCTACTAGCCGCTCATTGCGAGGTACACGGAAGTGGACCACTACAATCTGTTACGTCTGCTATTAACTGACAATTTGACACAACGATTCAACATAATTCACACGAGCTGTGGGAAAAACACTTTTACTTTCAGGTTTCCGCTATATCATTTCTTGACGCGTCTTCTTGGTCGAGTGGTCAGAGAGGAGATGATCTACAGGGTCGCGGGTCCGTGGTTCTAGCTTATTGTAAGGCACAAGGTAGAGAGCTTACCTTGCTTGGTTCCGTTATGGTGTAGGTTGAGTCATAGTGTAATCTCAAGGTGGGACTACTACCTCTCTGTGGGGATGGAGTGTCTTATATTAGGTAGTGTATACCTAAATCTGGGCTCAAACTGCGGCCTCAAAGGCAGCAGTCCTACCTTGATGTATCACACCATGCCCTTATCCACGCCATAGTGGAACCAATCAAGGTAAGTTGGTTACCTTTCAGTGTAAACAGAGGGCACATTACATGGCGCTCATTATTTGGTTTTATTTCCTATATTGGTGACCTGGCGATCTGGGGTAAGGTGTCGAACTTCTGTGTTGGGGGTTCGGGGTTCAATCCTCGGTCCCAGCACAGATTTATCTGATTGCCAAACCCTTCCTTCACCTCTGACAAGACATCTTGTGAATGTGAGGAATGCCAGGCCTCCACCGTGGTTCGGATCCCACGTTAAACTGTAGGTCCTCCATTTCATCTCACAATCACCCAACCATTACACATTAGCGTAAGTGCGTACAAAACGAACGGGTAGTAAAACGCGGTGCTAATAATAATAATATTTCCTATATTAAGTTTGTTTGTAAGTAGTTTTCTGATAAATCTGTCCCATTAGATCCCTTAATACCATTACTTAAAAAAATACAATTTTGTATAATATATTTCATATGTAGGCTTACAATTTATGGCTTGCTGAAATGAAGTAGGCAATTTTTCTTGCAAAGTTACTCAAGTGATTTATTAATGAAAAATATTAAATTTTAACTTTATAAACTTATTTTCTTAAAATTGTTCGTCTTAGAATTAAGAATGTAGAATTTTTTAAGAAAGTGTATCCTCATTTGCCTAGAGGAAGAATGGGAAACCATTTAGGAAATAAATGTTTTTATACACCCGGGTGGAATTCGAACCTCTGATCTCCCCATAGTCAACCATCCTGTATAACACGAGAGAGAGCGAGAGAGAGAGACCCGCTTTGGTGGCCGCATGGTCTAAGGCGCTACTAGTGCAGTAGATTAGACAGCCGATGACGGAGAGATTGCTGTTCGGATCTCGGTCGGCTAAACAAGAGGTTTTTTCCCTCCAAAATGGTCTTCCACTCTCTCTATCTCTTTCTCTCTCTCTCTCTCCACGCGAATGCGGGTATACTCCCTATAAATAAAGCCTCCCTAATCTCTAAACCATTAGTGTAATTAATACACAGGCGTATAAACCGAACGGGTAGTAAGACGCGGTGCTAAATATTATTATTATTATTATTAATTTAAATTTAAGTATCTTATTATGGGTATAACATTTCAGTGTTCATTTACGGATTAATTTTAGTCCATTTCTTTTGTTTTGACAAAGTGACAATTTTTTTCTTTCTAACGTACAAATCTTAAATCTAGCAGAGGTGGCATAGCAGAGGAAGAGGGGGGGGGGTAAGGGGGCTTTCTCCCATTGGTAAATAATTTGTGACCCCCCTCCTTCCGATCAAAATAAAGTTGCACTTTCTCCCGGAATAAGCTCGCCCCTTTTATTATTATCGAATATTAAGCTGAAAATTTGTCTACTATAAAACTCCGAATATTGATGGGAGGCGAAGACTACGCAAAATAGATTCTAGAGGCATACAATTTTCAAAAAAAATTTTGCAAGAAGACCACTTCAAATATAATAGCCATATAATTTTCCAAATGATTCCAGACAAATACTACTCTAAATAGCTTATAATGACATTCAAATTTAAAAAAAAAATCTGAAGAAGGACCACTCCAAATAGCTCATAGAGAAATATAGTTTTTGAAAAATAATTCAGAAAAGGCCCAAATACATTCACCAAGGGTCCCCAAGCCCCTCAAAACATTTTTTTTTAATTTGCTAAGCTAATCTACCCCCACCCTCACTCCTTTTAGACAAATAGGTTTCACCCCCATTGGAGTCGAGGATAGCGAGGAAAGGGGGCCCACACTTTACCCCTAGTACCGGGCCCAATTTGATCACCTGGTGGGCTAAATTGAAGTTTTACCCAACTGATTTTAATAATAATTTTAAAAAAAATATAAGCTTATGCATATATAATTCGCCCAAAACATTTTGATTTTCAAAAATATTCAAGGGGTAAGCAGCATTTTTTTTCTTTCTTTTTCTAAAAATGACATCTTTCGACAGCAATTGCTTGAGTTATACCAAACAATTTTTTTAAATAATATATTTTACTTCGAGGATTATCATACAAAATTTTACATATTTTTAATAATGAATTAATCATATATATATGGATCCAGCCATCCTTATGAAAAACATCCAAAACATGAAAACCCAAAGATGGCGGATCCGAGATGGCAGGCGCAAAGTACAAATTTGGTCCTAGAGTGCTGAATTTTCTTATGAACGCTATGAAACTTCATTTTAATGAGAAAAATACAAAAATTAAAAAAATCCAAGGTGTCGGACACAGCTTATCCTTATAACCTTGATAAATACAACAGGAAATAGAATTCACATAAAATCTGAAATTGCACTTGTGTGAAACAGGGCTAACCACAGATCTAGCTCATTTACTTTAGTCCGTGAACGTTCCGACACCATCGCTCAGCCGGTAGCGTGTCTGTTTGCTGAACTAAGGGCCCCGGGTTCGATTCGTGGCATAGCTAAGAAATGTATCATTGGTGAAATGTAAGTTTCCTCTTTTAACTGTGATGAACTAACGGCTGGGGGCTGGATGTTGTGTCTGTTCTAAATTTAAGTGAGTTTATTTGTACTGATATGATCATTCGTTTCAGAAAGTGCGCGTTAAACACCTCAAAATAAATGAAAATGAAATATAAATTCTGCAAATTTGGAAAAAAAAACGATAAAGTTGACTTAGCTGATTCCTCGCCTGTGTTCGACTCTTGTATCCTTTATTTATTTATTCATTACGATAAACGGAATATAAAGCCCGCCTTGTTTTAACTTAAGCGCGAGCCAGCTGACACTTTGAATTTGTGGTTCAGCCCGTTTGATTTTTTTTACTATCATTATTATTATTAGCACCACGTCTTACTACCCGTCCGGGTTATACGCACTTACGCTAATGTGTAATGGTAGGGTGATTGTGAGATGAAATGGAGGACCTACAGTTTAACGTGGGATCCGAACCACGGTGGAGGCCTGGCATTCCCCACATTCACAAGATGTCTTGTAAGAGGTGAAGGAAGGGTTTGGTAATCAGATAAATCTGTGCCGGGACCAAGGATTGAACCCTGGACCCCAGTACAGAAGTCTGACACCTTACCCCCTAGACCACCAGGCCACCTTTTTTTACTATTATTATATTGTGTATTATTTGATTACGAACTTTAAAAATAGAAACTTTAACTCACGAATATAAGTATAAGGAAATGTTTTAAAAGTTACATTCAATACAGTATAATCAAGTCATCCAATATTTGAATCCTCCTTCCTAAGTTCCTCTTTCCCTCAACCTTTCCTCCTATGATCTCGTGCAGAAGACAGTTCCTCCTGAGGACGTGTCCGATCAAGTTTGCTTTGTACCGAAGAATCACATCCAAAATGGTTCTCTTCTCCCCCACTCTTCATTCGTCACCCTGTCTGTCTGTCCACCTGATCTTCTCAAGTCTTCTCTAGCTCCAAATTTCAAAGCTCTCCAAGTATTTCTTTTCCATCTTCCTAAGAATCCAAGTTTCTGCTCCAAATGTAGCATTTTATCAGTTTCCTCCTCAGTTCCAAACTCAACTTGCTGGTCAGAAGCAACCTCTTCTTGTTGAAAGCTTCCTTGTCAGCAGATTTCCCAAGTACTTAAACTGCTACGTGTTTTTCAACTCCCGGTTTCCAATTTTGATTAATTATAACCTCTTAAAACGATATATAACTTTCATCATAGTGTATTCATTACAAACAAGTCCTGTTATTATTATGGTAGGATTCTGGTAGAAAGTAGCTTTTAGAAAATACAAACGCATATTTTACAATCACACGTGATAACATTTCATTATATTATTAGTGTTATTTTATAGGTGTATAATATCGATAAGAATTAATAGCTATTAAAACTATTCNCCTTTCCCCGCCCCCCCCCCCCCCTCAGGTCAAAGTAAAGATGGCCAATCGAAAACGCTGAGATTGAAATATATCTGTGTATAAACATTAACATAGGTATCGTAGTTTTGTTATTAATATGAAAATAATTAATTTTATAATTTTGAGATTAATAGTGAATTGTTAATCCACAAAGCTCTAGTTTATTTTTAGAATAATAGTGAACTGTTAATCCACAAAGCTCTAGTTTATTTTTAGAATAGTAGTGAACTGTTAATCCACAAAGCTCTAGTTTATTTTTAGAATAGTAGTGAACTTTTAATCCACAAAGCTCTATGTTTATTTTTAGAATAGTAGTGAACTGTTAATACACAAAGCTCTAGTTTATTTTTAGAATAGTAGTGAACTGTTAGTCCACAAAGCTTTAGTTTATTTTTAGAATAGTAGTGAACTGTTAGTTCACAAAGCTTTAGTTTATTTTTAGAATAGTAGTGAACTGTTAGTCCACAAAGATTTAGTTTATTTTTAGAACAATAGTGAACTGTTAATACACAAAGCCTTAGTTTATTTTTAGAACAATAGTGAACTGTTAATACACAAAGCTTTAGTTTATTTTTAGAATAGTAGTGAACTGTTAATACACAAAGCTCTAGTTTATTTTTAGAATAGTAGTGAACTGTTAGTCCACAAAGCCTTAGTTTATTTTTAGAATAGTAGTGAACTGTTAGTCCACAAAGCTCTAGTTTTCTAACGAGCAAGTATTCAAAATATTCTAAAATCTGTGGGGGCATCCTTGACACCCAAAATGACTACTAGGGGCTGTTTTATTTTAGTGGTGGGAGCAACCCTACACTACTAAGACATTCATTAAAGGATTCCCTATAGTCGGATAACCTTAAAAAGGATCTTTTAGTGAAATAACAAAATAAATATAAAGCAGCGTTAACATCTATGAAAGGTTGATAAATGTGTCTTTCGGTTGTCATCATTGACACCTTCTGTCAAACGTGACAGCTGAAATTCACACAAGTGGATTTATAGTGGATTTCGGGTAGTAAGGACTTTTTAGAAAATAGAAATATACTTTTTTGCCGTCGTCATTGCTAACATTTCACTATATTATTGTTGTTATATTATAGTTATTGATAATATCTATCTAAAGTGACAGCTGTATATCACATGACGGGGTATAAGTCATATAAAACTAAATCTAGTAGCTTTCATAACAGTCAGATAAGGTTCTTAGTATGAAAATTGGACTGTAGCAGTAGTAGTAGTAATTATGTGAGACCAAGATTTTCAATGTGCATTCAAATTTGAATTGAATATTAGACTAAAATATGTATTTTTTCTATTCTGATTTCAATAAAAGATAAAGATCATTAACGTGTTTTTAAACAATGCACAGATTATAAATATTTTTAAAATTTTGCCAATTCACATGTCAAAATAAATTAAATTAAAATTGATCAAAATTTTAACTTAAAAGATTCAAATTTTTTAATCAAAACTCATCATATCCTGATTTGGGTTATTTTTGAGTGTTTTTTTTCTTTTTTTAAAAATCTAGAATAGGATTTGAATCTTTCAAATATCTAAAAGATTCGAAATTTGAAATCAGCGAACTTTCAAATAGGTTTTTTTTTAAGCTTCGTACAGGTCCTCTATTAGACTGTAGGACAAGGTTATACAAACTACGTGCCAAGTCTCTTTATAGTCTCCTTATAGTATCCTTACGCGTCTCCTTGAGGACTTGACAGCGCGCTGACAGGAAGACCGAGGCGAGGACCGACAGACCCAGCAGCATCTTCGATAGAGAGGTGTGTTGACGATGACGACGACGACGCTTAGCGCCGTTAACAGAAACAGGTATACGCACTGACTGCGCCACGCTTCCTTCTCCTGTCTTCTGGCCTGTGGGAAGTCCCTGGTGCGGAGGAGTGTGGATGATCCTGGAAAGCGCGGACCTATAGAAGCGGGCGGCAGGGATCACGGACAAAGACTGGAGAAAGTGGGAGACGCCGGCAGTTATTTTATGTGAACGGTGATAGTGCGG